>JAODGC010000010.1:3738815-3803003 GCA_027574925.1 Ecitoglossa quadriceps
GTAATATTTCCTGCTTGCAGAAATTAAAATTAATATTGTAATAGCATTCCAAGATGATCATCTATCTAGGGTCTGAAGCTTTTCCAATTAAGCTTATTAGCTGTAAGCATTTGATTTAGTTTAGTACGCAGCATTCGCAAAATCGGCGGACAAACATTATTTGCAAGTTAGTCCACTCAATAAAAAAACATATGGCAGTAGAACAGCGGCTATGCAAAAGCAGCAATGTAGTATCCCATGTATCCCAATGCAAATTAATACCACAATTAATATTTTACTTTCCATAATGGACAACCTTAGTGTTCCATTAAACACGTTGTCACTTTCTAGCACAATGCTGGCGCCGTATGTAGAACAGAGTCAATACTTATGGTGGAACGCATGGATGGACAAGACATCTAACGTTTGAATACAAATAGTAGAATAATTTGCATATTCCTAGAAATCTGGAAAACAAACAGTAATCTCCAAAACTGCGGACATCTGCATAAGCAGCGAAATCTGCGCTATTCTTGATCCACCTCTTAAAACAGGTTTACTTGCGGCAAAAGTAGAGGCCCACACCTGACGAGCGTTCCACATACACCCAAATACTACTTCTCTCTCAGTTTTACTCACGGAGCCCAGATATCCTAAAACATTTAGTGGAACATCATAATTGCATATGTAATTACACCATAAGAGCTTAATCTCTGCAAAAACTAATTGATCCAACCGAATTTCTACTTCTGTTTTTATGAAAATAATACTAGAAATCCATACGTAACTAATTCTTCTCCGATCGCTCTAATATATGCAGATTTAAACATATTTTAGTTCATTTTCATAATTTATCCCATTACTCGCTACAAGCGGCTCCACTGGCTTCTTCAATAATTTAAAGGGACTGACTACCGCCTGATAGAAAATTAGGCGAAGATTAAGTATCAATCGCTACTGTTCCGCATTCTATAAAATTAATGGAACCAATGAACTAGTTGGAAACTATAAATTGACAATAAGTTGTAGTTCTAAGTTTCAGTTCCTGAAAAGCAGAATAGGGGACAAATTCAGGTAATAAGAAATCGGAAAGTAATTTGAATTCAAATTTAATGAGTCAGAAGGATCTGTCCATAATATTATTATGATAATGATTATACTGTCTTCACTATGATTTACAGTTTATAATTCTCCCGTATTACATTACACAACACGGTTAAAATTCACTGCAATGCTTTAATCCCAGTACAATGGCGGCAGTTCTAAGCATTTGGTTACAATGCAAATCGTTTCAAAGAAACAATGAGTAAAACTCTTTCCGACAGCGAACTACAGCGTATACCGCGTAAGTTTTTGAAAAAGATGTATGAAAAAATAGCCTCTAGCGAGCAAGCTCTTAGAAATTGATGGATGTTAGGCATTTTGTTTTGTATACAAAAACAAAGTGTTGTCCTATCGACTGGTTTTACTTACTCATAGATGAGAAAATTAAAATTACCTCAAAACCTTTAGTGTCAAACTACACCAATTTCTTATTTTTTGCAAAACATATTGGAAAATAGGCTCTAGCTGGAAAACCAATAGAACTAGTTAAATAGTAGGTCAATCATTTTGTGGCCAAAGCGTTGCACTATTGAATAGTATCATTAAATTAAAATTTTAATACATTTATTGATTTGTAATTTGTTTCAATTTCATCCAGTTTCATTTGGTAGCAAGTTAAAATAAAGAAAATAAAAAAATGTATATTTTTATGTTCATTGTAGAACGTGGAATTATTATTGTTTATTATTTTAATTTATTTTTTTGCGAAATACTCACAAATTTTCGCGCTCAAAACATAATTCAGATGTAATTAAAATAAACATAACTAGACACGTTACGATGTCTCCTAACATTGTATTACTTTTGATAAAATTTCACTACACTTTGCCGATATTTTCATATCAACTAATTTATCTGCCCTTGTTGGTCCAATGTTAACAATGCAAATATTTTTCTTTTCATTCAAGGCTTGCAATACTATCCTATAACTAGAAAATACCTGCAAACTTGATCCTAGGACTAGCAATGAATCACAATGACTAACTTTCTCCTGTACATCTTGAACTTTAGATTTAGAAACATTATCACCAAAGAAGACAATATCAGGTTTCAAATCAAAATGGCAAACTTTACATTTTGGTATCTTGAAATTTTCAACAAATTTCTGAAAGATAATTTATATTTTAAAAAAAACTCAAACCTGATACAAAATACACTTACTAATGGTATTTCTACATCTCCATCTGGTCTAACCAAAGTTACATAGTCTTCAAAAGCCCCAGGATTACTAATTTTTAATTCTTCTTGCACCTTATATCTATCCACTTTAGACTGACAATTTGTACAAATAACAGTGAAAGCAGACCCATGTAAAGCAATAATATTCTGGCTACCTGCTTTTTGGTGTAGATTATCCACATTCTGAGTTATTATGCAACTCACTGGACCAAACTCTTCAAGTTGTTGAAGTATATCATGTGTAACATTTGGTTTCACACTAGAAAAACGTTTCCATCCTACAAAATTCCTTGCCCAATATCTTTGCCTAGTATGTGGATATTTGATAAAGTCTTGATACTGTATTGGTTTATGATTTGTCCGTGCATATAACCCAACTCCTTCTGATCTATAATCTGGGATACCTAAAGAATGTACATATTACTGCTTTGAATTACAAAAAAATTTATTCATTACCTGATTCTGTTGATATCCCAGCACCAGTTAAACAAACTACATTTTTTGATGAAAAAATAAACTCTTTTAATGACAAAACGTCCTTATCTTGCACTGGCTTATGCTTGGGAACAAAAGTGGATAAAACGCGCTTAGTCATATGGATTGATTGTAGACTCACTTTCTATGCTTTAATAACACAGGTATATGCCTACAAAATTACGAGCAAATTCTTTAACACCATTAATGTCTGCGATTTTAAGTAATTTATGTCATGTACACAAGAAAATTATGAGCTACATGCATAATGCGCATATATGGTAGCCTACTTTATAGTTCGAGAAAATAAAACATTGTGCATGTGTATCTAAAATATATAGAAATGTTTTCAACATAATTAACAAAATTAGATAATATTAACAATTCTAGCATAAGTATTTAGATTGATCAACCATTTTACTAAATCTTCTTGTAAATATTTAAAACTTTGACACATTATGAAGGGAAATGTCACTCCTATACACCTCTGGCTAAAACTTTTAGTGCCCTCAGCTGCTTCACCCTTTACTGCTTACGTACTTGCTGAGTTTATTATTTCACATGACTGGTGATTCTGGTGATTGCCGCCGTTACTCCTTAATCCACCATTAAATTATTACTATACTCTCTCAGTTAATATAATAAACAACGCCCACAACACAATGTCCGAGTGTGAGAAAGAAGAAGCGCTAAACCTTGTACGTATATCGAAAACTTAATTTACATACAAAGTACTAAATCAATTTATGTTTCTCGCGATTGTGTTATTGATTTGATTTTACAATTGTTTTGCATAGCAACGAGAATTTGAATGGGTACTACATCAAGAAGTCCATACAGCACTACATCAAATCCACCAAATACTTGTTGTAAGTGTACAGAACATATTAACAACTATGTTGAATTAAACAATTGTGTATTTTTAAGGAGTGTGCTCGAAGCTTTCCTGTATACTTATATGGACATGATAATTCACAAAATCAAGACAAATTTGTACTCTCAGTGCCCGCTGAGCAGCTGAAATGTGCAGTTACATTGACAGGTGATAGCATAACACATGCAGATATTACATTTAAGGTGCAAAGGCAACAAAATTCCACAATACGGACAGCCATTCAAACTGACAACCCATGGAAATTGCAGCAAGTTCAAGATGCTGCTAATCATTTACAGCAAGCCATTCATCATATTGATGATGTTCATAAAAACTACAAATTCAAGTAAGTGTAACAACACTGAGTTATCAACTAGAAATTAAAATATATACTCTTGTAGATCATCTGATGAAGTGTTACACATATTAGGCAATATTTTAGGAAGTTTACAGAGGGGTAGAACCAGTTTAATAGTACCAAGAAAGAAGGCTATTGATGATTTGATGAAAAGTAGAAATATGGTGAGATAGTTGAATTAATCTTAATGTGGTAATATAATTTACTATTAATGATTATCTAATTAGAAATCATTGTCACCCAACCTCCCAGATGACTTGGCAATAAGCTTCTATCTTCAAAGCCACAAACTCATCTTTGCTGTTTATCAACTAAGTAACAATCATGGGCAAATGAAGTTTGATATGACACATGCTGAATGTTCAGTGCCTTGGTTGAATCAAGTCCTAATGCTGTTCACTGTTGGTTTACAATTGTGTCAACAAATAAAAGATAAAGTAAGTCAATTTTGCTATTACTTAATTCACCATTCATTTACATTATTATAATTTTAGATTTGCGTATTTTCACAATACAAGGATTTTACTGTAGGATCACGTCCTTCTAGTCCCTTAAACAATTAAAAATAAACATGGGTGTATTAATACCAATTGCTTTGTAGATCTTACAGCAATTAAGTGAAACATCTGTGGACCTATAGTAATAGTCAAGTTTCAATTTTGGGCGGAGTATTAATTGGCAGTCAATATGCACTAAAAGTAACTGGATAAGATTCTATTCGGTAATTATCCATTTGAATCTTATCTTCGATTTAGAACGATGTATTAATTTGTGGACTCCACTAGATGGTTAAGTGTTTTTATTTGTATATTGAACCAAACTTCTTAATTATAATTAGCGTTAAGGATTTGTGTATAACTTAGGATGCGTATATTGAATTTGTGCGTGTATCGAATTGTTGTAATAATATTTATGACAATAAGCACTTTCGGTTAGTATATAAGTATGGCGATTTGACTCCTTACCTTGTTATGGATAGATTTAAAGTTGTCATCGGGGTAAGATGCATTAAACTGCGTAGCGTTAATTAGCACTTGAATAATCTATATACACAACGTTAAGAATGTTGACTTGATAAGCGAAAATTTATTGTTATGGTGTAAAGAATGTAAAACCACACTCTATGTATGTGTTATTACTATTAAAGTAATTGTTATCGGATTAAAATGATATAATTGTGCGCCACAGTGTGGATGAAACCAAAAAAACTCTGTTGAAGCAATAAAATCACGTTTTCAAAAGAATACTATGTTTGATTAATAGAAGGACCACCACATTTGTATTATACACTGCTATATAACCAAAAACAAGTGCACAGTTTTCAATTCGGGGATTATTTCTGTTCCCATAGGATCAAGGTATGTAGGAATAATACGTATCAATGATTGACCGTATTGCATATTTACTTAAATAAAGGTATACAGTAAAACAGCCTGATGTATATATGATACTATAATATATAATACAATCATATTGGCATAACTTATCTATGTACTTTTCTTAAAATAAATCAATAATATCGGAAATAAATATCACTAGCCGACCGCAAAGAATTCACTGCTACTGTGTATCGCGTATAATCAAATCCAATATTGGAACGAAATCAAAACATGGCGCCAAAATGAGTATACAATATTTACAACCCATTTAATCATGAAAAAACGTTGTAAAATAATTCTTTCGACATCATACACCCTGGTTACAATGTATTAATATTAATTTCCGATATTCCCATAAAGAAAACCGACAGCATAACTTCGTGATTTGGCAGAAGCGTAAATGCAAGTCTCGTAGCATTTCATTACAGAATTAAGTGGGCCTTCTTGCAGCAATTCACATGCAGAGTTTGAAAATTTGTTAACTGCACCTGCGTGAATATTTGATGTACTTTGAGGAAACGTCCAAAATCATAACAAGAAAAGGAAGATTGCTGCCAACAGAGAAAGTTTATTATCGCAACAGTTGCAAAAAGAATAAGGAAGAGCAAGTTTTGAACCGAATTGCGCTTTTTAATAAGACTCCTTTCGCTTTACAAATACATCGTAACGCTAACCTTTACTTAGTAAGGGGCACAGTGTAGTCCGATTAAAGATATAAAGCTTGCTGCAATTAAAAACAGGGAATAATGATATATACTATTCGTACGTGTCTCTTGTTTACCATTTTTTTTTCTTATTTTGTTAGCTTGGTTTTCGTAATAAAAAATAGACTAAATAACAACTCTGAAGGAAACGCAGTTCGATGTCGCGCCCCGCTGGCCTCGCATTTGCTCCGTTTTGCTGCATTTAAATATGGGATTACAGTTTAACATAACACAATTAAATTACAAACGCAATGAAGGTAAAAATCGATTCTGAATGAACGCACTTATATGTTATTGACTATAGATAATATACATGAACAAACTAAAGCAACCAGACTTTTCGTGTATCCATCCTCTTCTCAATCTTTTGTTTTTGAGCGTAATATCACACGGGAGGTCCTCTAACATTCCCAATTCCAACAATCCTTGTCTATTCGGCGCAATGCCACCACTTTCAATCATTGACGCATGCAATTACAACGTTTACAATAGCGCAAAATAAAGGCAAATCTAAATAATAATTACAATCAGCCGAATACAAATTATGTAGTACTTGTTCCTTTTATACCAAACATAAAATACATGCGCCTCCGATCATTACAATATTATTGTGATGTAATACATTCGTTATGAAAGTTTAGTATAAAATTAATTTCACTCTAGCGTGTTTTTTACGTGTATGACTCTTATCAATATGTACATTTTGCTTACCAACGCACCGCATCGAATTTCCATCTATCATTAACTGTCTTCACCTTCCTTCCCCATTGCCATAACTGGTCTGTGCCCTTCAGAACTAGCATATAACAAATAATTTAATAAAGTTTTTAAAACAACTTCCGAACAAATTGACTTAGGCCTAATAAAATTACAATGCTTCATTTACAATTGGTTAATTTAAAATTGTGTCTAGCCGTCTTCCATTTCGACACCTCGAATGTAAACTTTTCATTGCCAGCTATCTTTGCCAAGTTAGAGGGAACCTCGCAACCAAGTCATGCTGAATCTTCTTCGCATTCCAGAAAAGCCATTCGCAAATGAACAATCGATTAAAAAGCGCGCGCCGCCGCAAAACGCAACACAAGCCACAAATCTAGTTTACCTCGCAATGCCGCTGCCACTCGCACTCGGAACTAGTGTTCTGCTTACATTTTTGTTTCACCTAGAATGATTACCATGATTTCTGTTTTAGTATAGATTTTTCGACACAAGTCGTTTAGTTTTCTGCTAATTAAATTCTCATTTTGTCTAACGCTTAGATTAATTAAAAATTACATCAGTCTCAAAGGGGCAAATCATAATACGTTTGCAACACGAGTATTTTTTTCAATAATTTTCAATTATCAACTCTCTGCCATCTGGCTTCAATGTGTTTATCTTAAATTTAAACGGAAGCTGTTTTTTTTTCTCAATAGTATCCATTACTTTTCAAACTCCAATTAATACTTGCACATTTCATAAAAATATTCTACAAAAAAAAAGATAAATACATTTTACAATGGACACTATTAAAAGAATATGACAATTGAAAGCAGTATCAACTTTTTAGTTCTCATCTTGACTCTCATAGTGTTAATTAAAGTTTGAAAATAATATCTTGCTAGCATTTGTAGGCAAAACATACGCCCTATTATTTACATCCGCATTACCTCCGGTTGGATGTTACAGATTCACTTGCTTTGTTTTACCTCGACTCACGATTTCAAACAAAATCATACGATGATGATACAGATCACATACATAATATGATGCCTATTGATAAATTTAATAAAACAGTCCAGTGTCATTGGAGCTCTGATCACAGATAAACGTATGGTCACATGACTAGCACACCTATTCTATCAATGTCCAGCATTTGAATAATTTTTTATTACAGTCTTCGATCCTAAAAGTCTTCTATCAGAGAATAGAGTACCCAGCTCTCGGTGTGTGTGTGTGTGTATATGATAATGTAAGAGCAAGTTCAAGAAGCCACAGCTTCCACAAAACTCCTCAAACACACCATTTGTTTCAGCACTAGTGCCGCGCTGTCACGTTCACGACATCATACCACTTAAATCACTCAGCTGCTGCGTTCTTCGTAGCTCGTAATTGATAAATCCGTATAGTATCTAAGAAATTCCATATAAGTCTACGAGAGCGCGTAGCTAAATTCGAAGATTTGATTGCAAGAACACGTTTGCGATTGTTTGATTGGATGACTCGTTGAAATGTTTAACGTAGCTTCGGTTAGAACGCATGAACTTCATTATAAGGTGTCATTAGCTTACTACAGATAGAAACTTTTGAGTGAATGCATTGTGTTTGATGTAGATGAGTTCTGCTTATCGTGGAACGTGAACAGCGCGCTGCATTTTTAACTTCGAATTCTTTCGTTTCGAGACACTGTCTGTGGCGTAACTTATCGTTATTTAAAAACGGGATAGTAATAATTATAAAAGGAATAAGTGGCAGTATCTACTAACTAGTGGAGTGCATGGGCACTTGCGTAGGCGTCGATGTAACGGCCGTGACGAGCGACGACGGCGTCGAAGACAATTGACACAGCGGCGGTGGTGGCTGCGCAGCGACGATGGCGCCCACCGTCGCCGCCGTCGCTCCCACAGGCAGAAACGGGAAGTTATGCGTTGGACTGCTGTGACCTGAGCTGTTTTGTATGGACTCCTCGATAGCGCTTGACACTTTCTCTTGATCCGACTGAAAATTAACACATAGGGATAAATAACAACCACCAACCATCCATAGTAAAAAGTTAGCAATGAAATAATCCAATTGCTCCGTTGACTTACTTCATTGATGAAACCATAATGCACCAGATCGTGCGCAAGTGCGGCGGGTGTGTCGTTGGTCGACAAAGTCGTCGTTAACTCCCTGTTCATTTTGTCGTCCATCCTGAGTACAATAGTTAACTGAAAGAATACACAATCGTTTAATTAAGCTGCGCCAGACGCGTGTTTACATTGAGGGAGTGGTGCGCACATGCTATAATTTAATTCCTGCGGCGCGCCCGTCGATTCATTAGCTAACAGCGGCCGGAATCGTCATAGCGTGGGCAGGTTTTAATGGACTTGATTTTTACCGTAATCTCATCATTCTCCTCCTTTGCCATCGTCTTAATGTCTAGCGGCTTTATTAAGCAGATCATCTTGACGATTTTCCGCGCCTCAATGTCCATCGGTTCGGGCGTGACGGACTTTTCCGACACGGCCATCTCCGGTGATATCGCTCGTGACCTCGCCGGAGGGGGTTGTTTAGCACCAAATGCAGTCAGCGGATAAATTCCATACCTAACAAAGTTTCCAATCAGTATACAACAAGGGTTCTGTATGCCGAATTGACTCACTTGACATCTTCGATGAATTTCTCTAACTTCTCACTGACAGGGACGTCCACGACGCGAGTTTGTACAGGAGGATGATGCTGATTCTTATATTGGATCTCAGCTATCACAGTTTCGGAACCATAAAATTTCTGCAGGGACTCATCTGAGACTGTTTCAGATATGTTAGCTAAAAGAGTAATGGTTAAAAGTATACCATCCATGAGTTAATTTCTTTAGCATTTATATGATAAATTTACCAGCACTTTTAACTAATGCATGCGCTGCGAGAAGTTTTAAACTGTGCACTTCAAATAGCAACGGGTGAAATAGAAGCTCCCGCGCGGTAGGCCTCTCCATCGGGTTTTTGTTCAAACAAAGCCGAATGAAGTCCTTTTGGTTGGGGTCATCCAGAGAGTCGATGGTGCGGTTGATGTTCTCGTCTGTGACGAGATTGCCTGAGTCCCCGTTGCCCTGGATCTCCAATGCAGCCATCTCCAGCGCACACATTCCAAAGGAATAGATATCGATAGCTGGACCCATGATTGCTGTACATGCGCGAATAAAATGAATGGTAGGTAATCAATGTAGTGGCATTTGATTTGAGACATTTACTAAACAAATCTAACTACAATGTTCACTACGTAAAAATAATTAGCTAAACATAAGTTATTTACGAACCTAACAAATGCTATGTGAGTTTATCCTAAAGTAGAATGCCTCAAATTGTAATTAAGTACTTACTGCCATATTCGGGGGCACAAAAATGCATGTTTTTGATGTTTTCTTGACATGTTTTTACATGATGGTGTATCGAATCGGGGGCAACTAGAGATAAAGAAGAAGAAATAGTGATGTTCAATGTTGTTTGGAACCCTTTGAAATATGAATATCTTATTACTAATGCTTGGTGAATAATATAGTCGTTTGAACAATACGATACTTAAAATAACAAGTTCGGTTGTTTCAGTTGTTTACCTGAACCGATCTTAACGAGCCCGTTATGCTGAATAAATATCGTATCACAGGTCAGATTTCCGTGGATGATCGGCGGAGAACAGGAATGCAAATAACTGAAACAGGAAAATTCAATTTATCTGCGGCATCCATGCAAATTCAAATATAATTGCACCAAACAGGAGTGGAAGTGAATAGTACCTTAAAGCTGATAGAATTTGCGTACACCATCGACGCCAGGCTTGTAGTGGAAGTCGTTTCACATTGCGTTTGGTGCGCTTCAGGAACTGTTTCAATGATCCAGATGACATATACTCTGTTATGAAGATCACCTATAAATTAAATTCGGCAATGAAAATGTAACATACCGGCCAAATATGAAACGAGATGTAGCATTACAACTCTAGCGTTAGATGATTGCAGAATATAACTCACTCTGGGTTTATCGTTGTGTGTATCTGTCCAATACCGATGGAATTTGACAATGTTTGGATGCTCGAGCTGCGTAAGATTCTCGAAGACGAGCTGAATCTTCTCCTCCTGCGCTTTGAAATTCTTGCGCTCGGAGAACTGCACCTCGTTCCATACCACCTCGACACCTTCCTCGGTGTCCATTGCGAGGTAAGCACTATCGATGCCGGGGACATCTCTTTGCTCCACCTGTAGTAACAAATGGAATGAATCAAAAGCAGAGTCATCGAGGAGCATTATAAATCACAGCAATAACTTTTGGAATAAATCAATTGAAATAACATTACTGAAACAATTGACGTACGTCAGTGGAAACAAAACACGCCGTAAATCAAATCAATGCGGTATTGTAGAATAGTATTTTATTGTTTTATGGCCTTTTGCTGCACGTCATATAGACGTATTGCGGACGTGGATGAGCTCGACTGCAAGTGCTGGATGAATACCATGAACAAGGAGACACATCGATAAAAATACTAATCCTGTGCGCAAGCAAAATTGGGCGAATTTGAAACGCATCCAAAGTAATTAAATTTGCAGACGTGAAACTCCATGTGGGAAGAGAAATCAATTTCTCTTACGTCTGGGAACTATGCACGCATCTTGACGTCTATGACTTGTTACTACCTGGGTCGATATAAACATTTGTTTCCGAGTCATCATGAAAGGAAGTCAGTTTTAATCACAGAAACTCAAAAACCAATAAACAATCCTCAGCAAGTCAACATGTGTAATATGTACAATCAGATGTCGCAATAAAAGTTAAATTATTCGATGTGCCATTGAGCAATGCATGACGTAAAAAAAATCATATGCGTATGCACATCATGCATCGGTCGTGGAAATATACGAGTTAAACGGCACGTAGGCACTGGGCACACGAAATAGTGCCGAGTGGCATCGTGAGGCACTGCGAGCACATAAATTTCCATCTTCCGAGACATGGGTGTGTGCGCCTATTCTATTTTGTGTGCTTGAGGAAGGAGAGTGCCGCGATGGCAATGGATATAGATTAATGTGCCGCATTGCCCAAAGCATACGTACAGATTTATGACCGCTCGAGATTAAAAGCTCGATTAGGGTTTCGCCCTAATGCACGCGCCGTCGCCGTGTAGAGCGCTTCCTGCGGCGTGGATCGTACGTGCAGGTCTCGCGAAGCGTGTTAGAATGCAGCTCACTAGTCTAGACTATGATAAGTCCAAATACGGGAAAATCAAACAATGACAACTTGCTAATTAATATTGTCACAAGATACCTATTAACAACCATCCTTACGACTGTAAACGAAAAGTACTAATTTGTATTGCGACTTATTGAGCCAGAATACCAATAGGAATTTTAGTTTGCACATTCAACAATTAGAAAAATAAGCGTATAGAAACACAGCCCATCACTTGAATAACTTCAGATAATATTGTTTTACGAATTTCTCCTGGACTAACTTATACTGCTATTATGCCTCTTTAATACCCCCCACCCCACAATCTTTGTCGGGATAATGATAACTTGATCAATAGCGTCTACGGTTTATTTGAAAACATATACATACCTTTCAATATAAAAATGAACATGGTAATTTATCGTGCTTATGAATAATTCCCAAAATACCACAAAGTTGTAGCAATTCATTTCGTATGTGTCTTGGTCACCCCAGCAAATTCTAGGACATTTTTGCGTTAAACAATAAACCACATAATTCAAATAAATTTATGTTTGTACCACATATTATTATCAAATTGCTAATAAGTCACCCACACAATTTATAAAACATTCCGCACGAAAAAGAACGATCTATAATTTCAGTGTTGCGACAGTGGTAATTGGAAATTGTCTGTATTATTTGTTTATTTTCAAGCGAAGAAACTATCAGAATTGCTATACTTAGACACAATAGGCGCAGTGGACATTTCCATTTGTGATAACAAATGGACACCACAACCACATCGTCAAATACAAACAATAAAGCCACGATTATAATTATACATTGTTTGCATTCGCCATATTGTGTCACAAGAAACCAAGTCTAATCCGCCTCCATTAAATTCGATATCTATGCTATTAAGAATTAACTAGTTCTTATTAAGTGCAACCTACCGTTGACTTTGCAACATTAAAAAAGGATCACTGATAAGTCGCCCATTCAGGTAACTTAATATCCCAAGAACTCGCGTTTGCAAAACAGTAGAAGGAACAATAAGGAACTGAGGAGGCGTACCGCCAACGCGTAGTTCTGGTTATCTTTATTTTGCAGACTAGTTGAAAATAGTTCCACATTCCATGAAGTCCTCGAAACACTATTGAATAAAAAAGCAAACATAAAACGCAGCTGCTTGCAATTCCAACGCACTAAGTAATGTTTACCAGAATTACAGCGCACTTGACGTTAAATTGCAAATGTTGTAAATATCAATTTGCAACAGTAATTGCGCATCATAAATGTTATGTAAATTTATATCGCCCGATCTGTTTACAGTTTGCATTCACTTATTGATACTGGCGATCACGTTTTCTTCGTGTTTATCATTAGAAACAACTGGAACCGAATATCACTTGCTAAACACACTATACTATCTCATCTGGATTCAGAAAATATTCGTATTAAATATTATATCACATGATACGCACTCAATGTGACTGATGATTACATTGACTTTTTTCTGTTTAAGCTGTGGAAGTATTGCGTGTGTGATAATATAGTTAATTACGTTATAATTGGCGATTAATCCATAATACACAGAGTATGGATTTGGCGCAGTGGCGGCAAGGCGCCGCCAAGTCACGAGCCATTTCAGTCATATGCTTGTGGTTTCAATAACAGGAAAAAATATTTTTATGCGTGCAAATCACTCCAATAGTCGTAAAAAATTCAACAGAATATACTTACAATATAAAAATGTAAACAAATTATTTAGAATGTAAATGTAATTACAATTTCATGGGAAAGAAGAATAAGGTAATTTGTTTGCGAATAAACACGTCCGCAACAAGGAAATACAAAATTAACTTTGCTTTAATAGGGTAAATATGCTTTCTCAAAAATCGTTTGCTCGATCAGTGTTCTCTTATAGAATAAGTGATAAACTATTTAACATTTTTTAAACATCCAAGCACAAATGCACACCGCTAAATGTTCAAAATTTAACAAATAGTAAATATCACAAAACTGACAATGAGTTCGTCCAATACGTTTTTTAAACAACCCAAGACCCAACAAGTCTTTATTTGTAGTCCTTCGTCGACTGTCCAATACAAAGTTCTTGGGGCCTGTACCTATACCAGATCTAACCAAGATTGCACTGTCTTATTCCGCATTTCCTATCAGAGGATAAGGTAGATGGCAACACGTATCGACTTCTTGAATAAGAACCAATTTCTTTTTTCTGAATTTCCTACATTTACCCCTCACAATGTACGTAATATTATATTATGATCAAGAAACTACAAATAACACGTGTTGCTGGCTAATTCAACGACTTGATCTCTATGATATAATGTTTACCTAGCATATAAATATATACCGTGCAGGAAAACAACTCATTCATTAATATAATTTTCAACATTGAATGAATTGAAATAATTTCAAATCTGGGTCGGCATCAAGTAGAAGGTACAATATCAAACTCAACAGTCTTATCAGCGCACTCGACAACTTACTCTATGCACGTGAAAAAATCAGAATACGTAATGTAATTGCCACACATTCGCATTTTACTACTTTGTTTTCACCGCCAGCGTTAAAGCCGCTACACTCCATATAATCTACCTTAGTGCGTTCATTGTTTACGCTCCGTACTTGTTTTTCTCCCAGTGCACCACGCTAAACATGTAAAGTAAGCCTCATCCAAGGTCTCAACGCATTGTTAACAATTTTCCAATATTAGATTTCCAATCACGAATTTGTTATTCGTGAATTGTCATCAGCGTCCTATTAATATTTCAACATTGCATCTTGTTGCACTGTAATCCTCTGCCAAGACTGTTACATTCGCCAAACGCTAGATTTTGATTATATTATACAAGCTATAAAATCTAAAATGTAATGAGTGCATCTCACGAGAAGATACAGAACGTCACAACTGAAATTACCATCTGATTTGCAAGCAAATCTGCGGCGCGTACACATCATCAGCGGCTCAAAGACTATAAATAAAATTCTGCGTATTAAGAGGCTGGCAAAAAGCATTTACAGTACGAAAAAATTGAGAGCGCTTCTTGAGTTGCATGTTAAAATCGGTGAGGCGTTTGAGACATGTGCCAGAATTCTCGGACTGTCACTTGGGCGTCGATATTTTCAGGGCAAACTCGACACGATGGCGCAGGAATATGAATAATTATTTTAAGGTGCTTTTCGGAGTGTAAAAATTTGCATGTTTTTTAAGATTACATGTAAGTGGAAGCTTCAAATATGAAGAAACATCAAGAAATCCAAAAAATAAAACGAATGGTTCAAGTACATAGTGAATTCTATTAATTGAATGATACTAAATATGATAAGAGGAAATCAATCCATATTTATCAGCTTCAATTAATAAGCCAAGTTTACAATGACAAGAAATTGACTATCAAGATAACATAATTCAATTTGTTTTCTTCCATCCTGGCAGGGATGAAAAGACAACCCCCCACAATTTTCCAAAGCTTCACCAACAAGAAGTAAATTAAACTAGTAAGTCGCCCGAGAATCGGTACTATCTTGGAGGCGATTTTGCCTGCTTGGGAATGTGATTTAGCGATTTCACAAGTCTTTCCGAGCTTTCCGTGCCAATATCTTTATATCGTGTCGTCGTAGGCGCCGATGCTTAGAAGCTTAAAGGAATGGCGAAAATTGCAGAAAACGGAATGCAATCGCAGATCGACGGGCGATGTTCGACTGCTTATTGCTATTACGCGATTGGATTAATGCGAACGTTACGTGCCGTGCATTGATATCGATTTGCAATGTCGGGGAATTATTGCATGCGAATTACCCTAGAAAATAAACGATCAAAGAGATGAAAAACGAGCAGACGAGAATGTGGAATGGAATATTGAAATTCCATTGGAAAATTGAAAAAGAAAGTAATCCAGGAGAGTTGTGAGTTGTTAAGTAAAATATTGGAATTGGTTTCGCAGAATCACGTGGCTCAAAAAAAGGAAAATGATGAAAAGCCTTAGCGTTCCATAGAATGCCTTCGTGGTAATACTCTCTTATAGATAAATGTGGTGAAGGTTGATTCGGAGGCATGAAATTCGCAATAATACCTTATTATGCCTTGTTCCCCATAAACGCTAGAAAATTTAGACGTTAATTTCAATGCCGAATTGGACTACCTGCAAATTCTTGGTGATCCTAATATACAAACTTAAAGTGAAATTTTGCGACCACTTTTATTTCCATGCCTATCCCCTAAGACGTTTAACTTTTCAATAAAAGCATTTATATTTTAAAGTAATACTATGTAATAACAAATAAACTTCTTAGTAAGACACCAATCTCCACAAGTCTACAACATCCTGTTTGGCGTGAACATTACTTCACTTAAACCATCGCCGGCAGATAACGAGCGATAAGAAAAGTACTTCGAAACTTAGTCAATAGCAACAAATCCTCATTGATTAAAAACCGCACCGTAGCTCAACAGTGGCTGGAAACCTCACCAAGTCATTGACATCATTAACAAGTTGCGACAACATTGTTCCTATTATCAGGTTAGTAACACCAATAAATCGCTATGCATTGGCACCTCTAACTAGGTTTACTTTTGTTTTCTTTATTACGCCAACAAGTTTTTTATTGTGCAATAGCAAGCAGCTAGATAAAGGAGCAATGTACCTTTGAAGTAAATTACAACATTGTTGCAATTCTTCAGCTTTGTGTAAGCTGCGGTCATGCGATCTTAATCTGCATTACCTATTTGCAAGTACATGCAAATCGCAAAAGGAATAATCATAAATTAATAAACAAATTGTTTGCCATCTGTGGTTTTTTCGTCTGGGCAGATAACGATTACCAAATGAAAATTGCAACAAAATGTATCTTGTTAACATTGTGTAAGTCAAAAGTAGTCATAAAATGTTTATTTAAGTGCAACCGTAATAAAATCACGCCAAAGCGAACAAGAACCTTTCAAGATTTTATCTATTCTTATTACTTGAAGCAATGCAAGGCGCCCTTTATCTCATTTCCAAAACTAATTAATTACTTCTAATAATACAACGTCATGCATGTATTATTGAAGACTAGGTAATAAAACATAATTACATTAATTCATTTCCCTGTACTCAAAATAACTTCAGTATCTCTCAGCGTCCGTCTGTAATTTATCTATATTTAAACGACGAACGGCTAGTGACGAATAAAAATGAACTCATACTGTCCCCCAACTTACACATCAACCCATGGAAACAGACACGGGGGACATGGACAAACTAGCATTCATTAGACATTCCTGCAACTATTTTATTTGCAGCTGTAGCCGCCTGTTCGAACGCATTTGTGCGCTCACGTAATGTTGAGAGTGCGAAGAACTTGCGGGAGCGGCCAAGCAGCAGGCTAGACTTCCTCGTTCCAGGACGTCTCGCGTTTTACCACTCGTTCCATTTATTTGCATGTTTTATTTACTACACCAGTGGGTACACAGTTGTGCACGCGACACGAGATAATTTGACAATTTCATTTCCACTCGCAACGTGAAAACTGACTCTGGAGATTGTCTTGTGGACTGATTTGGTTAGGTTTTTTTGAATCAAATTTAAAGCTTGTTGAGTGTCTAATGGCCAGCCAGCAATGGTTGATATAATAGCACTACTAGGGCGCCAGTGACGCATAATTTAGAATGAGAAATGCATATTTTGTGTATGCAGAAAATAAATTTTACCTGGCTTGCGAAACCGTTGGGTGCGAGTGAAACTGGAAAGTTCACAATGAAGCAAAGAAACTTTTTATAAATTTCGTAACAGTGAATTATTCACAAGACCTTTGACATAAATAGAAATAAGTAAGTTATGAAAGGTAAGGTAAGTTGGAGAAAGGTAAATGCAATTTCCCAAGAGTAATAAATAAAAAGCAAGTTTCCACGAAACCAACTGTATTTATTTTCATCCAAATAAAAAATATATATCGAAGTCAATAACACCAATGTACGTAATCACTAATTCCTTGATAATTAGTAGTAACAATAGTATTTCAAATGCTGCATTATCATCGTCGAAAATAACCAATAAACCTTTTGCCAAATTGAATACCATGTCACTCATATCAACAATTACACGTTCTATAATAGATTTGTCAGTTACTACCAGTCCCAACCAAACCATATTTATCAAGATATCCCAATAAAAGTGATAAGCATTTAAAAATATCTCAAGTTACACTTCAATCTCGCACGTAATAATTAATAAGTAACAAATCTAGATTTAGATGTCACCAATTGCAAGCAAAGGAGTGCAAAGTTACGAAAATAATGTTGAAATTACAATCTATAAATAACTAGATATACCTGGCAGAAGCATATTTAATGAAAATTAAATTATATGAGCAAGTGAATCCTCAAAATAGTTGCTAGGATTGCTACAAACCATGTACCTAATAAATTAAACGCTTGCTAATTAAATTAACATGATGGCATCATTTAAATTAATTTCAAAAGATAGATGCGAACGATAATGTAAACTAACTTACGTAATATTTACAGGTATCTCAAACTCGATTAATACATGTCTAAATGTTTAGTGATTAGGAGAGGAGAGTAAATGGTAATAATAATTCATTCTGATTTTATTTATTTCGTAAGTGAGTTATTGTAGGTTATTTGCGGATCCAAGGCGAAAAGTTAAGCATTCATCAAAATCATTTATATCTGCTGCAGGTTGATACAAACATTTTGTAACGATTAGTATATGTTTGAAGCATTTCAACTTATTTTCGGGTCCTTTTCAGGCTGTTAATATTAAAAGAGCTCTTGGTTATAACAAGCAATCAAAATATCAAATATCAACTGGCAAAAATAAAACAGAGTAAACCGTAAAGAAAGTGATAATACTAATGCACGATCAAACAAAGTATTACAATCCAGAAATGAATTAAGATCAGTATGATATATTATCATATATTATTAGTAAATTAGTAAAAACCACATAAAAATATTCGGTAATAATTCCCAAAAGAAAACGTGAGACTAACAAAACACAACAATAACAACCCAACTTTACACCATTTGAGATCCTCAAAAAACAAATAATTTATTGTTTAAATATCTAAATGACACGAAAATAATATCAAAAGTCGTCGTTGGGTTTTGGCTGTCTTGAATTTTATTCTCTGAGACACGTCTCAAGCGATAAAACTCGATGTAATCCATGAAAAACACTGAACGGCAAAGCACAAGATATTCGAGATCATCTAGGAAAACATACTCGCATGTATCCGCAGGGAAATGGCCAGGAGTATCGGAAAACTTATGCTTGAGTTGGAAATGCGTTCGTAAACGAAATTCGCGCGCTCCTCAGCTTGATTTAAATTAAACGTCAGCCATTAATTTTAATAGCCACCAATTGTCTGCGACGTTTGCGAGAGGAAGCTTTTAATATCAAGTGTTAGAATTTGACTCTGTACTTGTATTTACAATTTTTTTGCACACATATATGGATTTGCGGATACAGAAATTACACGTACACGTTCATCATAACATGTGGAAAGAATATGAAGGCACTAAACGAGCAAAGAAATAAATGATAAACCAGAGCAATGCACCTGAAAATTCTAATATAATCATAAAAAAAACGGTGAAGTAGTATAAGTGCACTGCATAATTGAGTATTTCAAAATTTTAAGCATAACCGGTTCCGAACTGGTAAACGTTCAATGTTAATGTTTATTATTACCATCAATAGATTAGCTAAATAGAAACAATCAATTAGGAGCCGTCCCTCTTTAAAAAGCACCTGGCAATTTGCGTGCTCGCGTTCATAAACTAAGTAGAAGATATATTTAAAATCGATATCCAATAAGTTCAATCCAAAATACCGTAAATCATCATAACTGCACCTGATTGTGGTGTAAGTGCAAACTATACAAAAATCAACTGCGCATTTCCGATTTTTCGGAGCTAGTTTATGTCGCAATATGTAATAGATAATTAAATGGGGATTGACAAGAAGGCGGCACGCGTGATCCCATCGAGTATTCAATAAACGGAATATATTTGTTTACAACTGACATGTGAGACAACCACACGAGTGGATTCACATGATTAATCACGTTTGAATTTAATTTACGTCGTAGTTGTTTAGGAATAGTGCGGAATTA
This sequence comes from Ecitoglossa quadriceps, assembly GCA_027574925.1. Taxonomy (NCBI): domain Eukaryota; kingdom Metazoa; phylum Arthropoda; class Insecta; order Coleoptera; family Staphylinidae; genus Ecitoglossa; species Ecitoglossa quadriceps. The sequence goes on from JAODGC010000010.1 coordinate 3,758,900, forward strand.
CTAATAAATATAATTAGTAATTAGTAGGACACTGCTAATCGGCCAGAAATTGGTTCCAAAGTAAATTGATTTAGCGCGAATTTAACACGTGTTACTGTACCTATTTTTTATAGACAGTAATTTTTCCGTAAAATGGAATTGTGTCCTTCGAAACTTCCAATAACCTCAGAAATAATATGCTGCGTTAACCCATCTCTTAATTTGGATTTTGTTCTGCTCTGAAGACTCACAGGAAAGTGCCCGCTTCACATTTCATAGCATTCCTAATCTAACAAGCATTTTACAAGCTTATTTGGCTCAAAGCCAACGCATTTTCATTCCTTTCATTTCCTATCTTTTCTTTCACATATTTCTCGCCAATATCAATCCTATTCCTTCTACTCACTCTCCTTTCTTCACAATTCATTGCATTCCTTGTTACACCTTCTCAAGCTGACATTCTCTTTTAATTCTCCTTTCAGAACCACCTACATTCATTCTTCACACCTATTAAAAAACCTCTATTCTCTCGTCCAACTTAATTCTCGTCCTAGTCCTTCCACGCCCTATATCCATCTACATCAATGTTCTCTGTTCCCCACGGGTTACTAGTATATTTATGAACGCCAGACGAACATAAGCCACGTAAAGAGTGCTACTAACAACTACCAACTCTCTCCAAATCTATGTTCTTCGGCTAGAACCTGAATAACTTATGCAAAGGCACTGTCGAACCAAAAAAATATACCGCAGAAAAATAAGGAAACGAGTCGATAACTAAGATAATGTAAATGCGCCTGAGTTGACCATAAAGCCAAGAGCAAAAAATTATAATCGAAATCGATCAGATTAGGGCACCTAAATGGTAGCGAATTGATGAAATGAAAGTCGGAAAATGATTAAACGGTTACAAAAATATCTCGCGTGTATCATCAACAAGCTGGGGAAAACGTTAGGATAAGAAAATTGGTTACAATCAGTGATGTTGTTAATAATTGTAATTATTAATCGTGACTTTAATCATGGAATCGAGTTATTTATTTCAGCGCATGTTTTAATTAAAGTGCATATGTTGCAGAAATGAGTAGGCATTAAAATATGGCGTTAATGCAGGATGTAAATGTGAATATTCAATAACGTAGGCAGCGTGTGACATGTTTATAAATGCTCCGCAGACATTCGTACACATTTCTAGTAGCATGTTCATTCTATTTATTGTAAAAAAAAAACTCCCAGTTTCCTATTTTATTCTGCAAATCCACCGACATAGCATGAGAAATATTTATGCCAATGAAGAGTGCATTTAATGAGTATACCATGACCTAGAATAATTTAACCGTGTTAGTAGAAACGTCAAAATGTATTGACAAAACGTACAATCGATAAGGTGAAAATGTTTACTTTCAGCGTTTTTTTACTTTCCGCCTTTTCTATCACACTTGTATATTTTAATGTGGAATGACTACTACCGACCAGGTTATTAAAATTGTAATAAATTATATTAGACTAAAAAAAAATCAATTTCCTGACAAGCCCACAGCTTTAAACTCTTTTTCCAGCTGCGACTTTCGTATGCGATGCTGTATTGTGGTGTAAGCTGTTTTTCTACTTGCACTTTCTCATTTTTCATTGCAATTCGCAAATAGAAAAGGCACTAATGCCCACCTCCGGAGACAGTAACCCAACACCTTAAACAAGTTAATTCAATGGTCTATTTCAATGTAAAAACGAGTAAACGATACGTTTACTGAAGATTTATTATCGTCATTAGTGCTTACTTAGTGCATTTCTTCGAGGAAAAATGACAATTGGAAAGTGCGTACATATATGTTTTCTACTCTTCTCAGAACAAGAATAACTCCAACTGCTTCTAATAAATAAATTATTACCTGAACTAAATTTGAAAAAAATCAATTGCTCAATAATATTAGCCTCGTTAAAAATAAACATCTCGCTAATTAGATTAAACTCGCTTACCTATCTACCACAACAAAGTAATTCGTAATTACTACCGTCCTTGAACTGTACTTTTTAATATGCTAACTTCAAGGCTAATTTAATCAGTTCCTGATACCTGCTTCTTCCCGCAAAGTACTAAAAATTAGAAGTTCTTCGCTTTCGTTGTAAGTTAACAGAGTTAAGAAATGAGAAAGAAACTCAACGTGACATCCTAATACATTCATATGAAGCTCCCAGAGTTGCAGAAAAAAGACAGGCACCATCATGGGACATCAATCCCAATAGAAGCAGCAGAAGCGGAAAACCTCGACGGAACCACACCAGACAAGAGGAAATGGCCATACCAACACAAAAGAAAACATCGAACGCGCAAGTAGAAAAAAAAAAACAACTGGAAGGAGGAGACAGGGTCTGGAATGAGAATTACTCATGCTCTGGGAGCGCCGAAGGCTTCGATAAAAGACGACCTTCGTTGTCCCAGAGCTGGGCAGCAAAGGCGCCAGCAAAAAATGCAAAGTAAAATGTGAATAATAAATTCGACAACGAAAAAATGCCAGTCGTTCATCGTGGAAGTGATGGAAAGAGTTCCGAGTTCAAAGTTTCAATGAATCATTCCGAATAGGGACTGGAGAGGTGGTAGAGGAAGTGCAAGATGTTGAAAGGAAGTGAAGGTTTCGAAATGGAATTGAACTTATTTCTTGTGCGATATCTAATCAATCTAAATCAGAGGCTTGAAGGATTTACTCTTTATGTTTTGGCATTCGTTGTAGTTTCGTGCAAGTCATATTATTAGATTTGACAGATTTTATTTGCTTTGTATATTGTATTTTCGTGCCTACGCATTTACATTTCCAACGTGGGCGCAGGCAAATGCAAAATAAGCATATGCAGAATGCAACTAAGGAGTGAACAACATGATTTATTGGCGTCGAATATTAATGTCCTATTAAATTTAAATTTATTGCAAATGAGATCTTGTCTTGAGATGACAGGATTTTGTTAGAACATATCTAAAATAACTCCGGCTAAGAATTTTCCAGGAAAATATACCAAGGAAGCTACTGCTAAAAAGCGTATTATAACGTGAACAACTGTTATTATTAAATCAGTTGCATACATTTTATTTCCTATCCTATAGCAAGGCCAATTGTGGATTTATCGATCTTATAACGCAATGGAAAATTTTTGCAATGTCACCGAAAGTTTTGAAATAAATACACACCTCGTAAATGTATGCTTTGTAAATGTTTATTGCCCACATTAGACCATTCCTGCCAACTACTTCACCAGCTGACAATAAAAGCCTAAACCACCAATTCATCACAATCATCATTGGCCGAGTAAATAAATACAATTCATGCACGTCCTCACTTGCTGTGCGACACTAAACTCTCAAAGTCATAGTCACTTAAGCCTGTTTTAGAAGTGCGCACCGTGCTAATTGAATACATCGCGAATATTCCACGGCAACGTCGCGGAACATGAACATCCTGCATCTGCAATGTTGATTCAAGGTAACTTCCATGCGCGTGCCACAAAAACCTGATCGGGAAGGTGATCAATGACATGATAAAAATATATATAGAAATTGCAATTAATTCTCGATAACAGAGTCATCTAGTATCTTTCCAAAGTACATCTAAGTAAATTCATAGGAAGAACATTTTGGAACAAAGTGAAAACGATGCTTATAGTGTTGTTGGTATGCAGTAAAATATTGTTGATATCTCCTAGTGTTACTGTGTATCTAGGTCTGCATGAATTTGTGTGCGGCACGAGGATGTGACCGAGCACCAAACATCAAGGATAACCCAGGTCGTTGAACGCGAACTTCAATTCATTTCACTAGCTCCAAGCCATACGCTCACTGGTGGCCGACATTCACGAAAACGAGTATGGTATGCAATCGAGGAGTCAATCAAACGAAAAATGTTTGAATTGAGAGTTGCACAAGTGTAGTGTAGAGCTGCAGATGGCATCAAATTTTAATTTCAGCCAAAATTGGGTCATATTTCCTGATTGGGGCAGATAATACGCTAAACCAAACGAGTTATACCTCCAGCTAAAAAGAGAAATTTAATAAAGTGTATCCATTTAAATTTAGTTCCTAAAATCCTACCATTCAGCCTTAACGGAATCAACTCCAGATGAAACGCACGACATACAAATAGTACAAATGGTACAAATAGTAGTATTCATATTCATATAATTTTTTAAATATTTACAACAAATGTGCATTTCAGAAAACTTAATTAATTTAAAATCGTCGTAAAGAGAAGGCACAATTTTCAAGTTATACCAAGAGGAATTAAATGGATAAAGAATCAAGTTGTAGAATCTCAATCTTAAATAAGAAAACTTCCAGAGAGCAAAGAATTTAATATAAGATCTACATTAAAGATAGCAATGTAACACGATTAATACAGTAACTCTGTAATACATTTAAAACCAACTCTTCTTATGAGCTGTCGGTAATAAAAGAAAAAATCATATCGTGGAATCTTGATTGTATATTTGAAGTTTGAATTAGTCCAAAATTGAACTGGATATCCATCGAACACTAATGCAATCTTATTAATTATATGCCTTACTGTGAATCATAATCATACACAAAACTGAACTTGCATGACTCCGAGTTCAAGCTTGAGAAAATTCAACAATATTTGCGTCCGACGACAGCGCAAAAATTAATTAAAACTAAGCTAAAACTCAAGACACATCATAAAATCCAGAGGTATAACCCATCAAGGATTCTTAATCATTCCTTGAACACTAGTGACAAATGAGAGATTTACTTTTAGTCTATTAATGATTTACTTCTTGTGGTCAGCTTCAATAATTGAACGACGATTGCTAAAGTTCAGTGCGTTTAATATTTCGCCAACTTAATATCAATATATTATTATTATTTTATTTTAGATGTTTCTCTAATGTATAATTTTAATTCAGTTGTTTGTCAATGAACTTTGAATTCAATTTGAACTCTGAACCGTTGTCATACATTGATATTTAACGTATAGTCCAAATTGTGGCCTATACTGTATTTGCACAAAACTTGCCACTTAAACACATTTTGCAGTCACAATTGTATCAAGTGTCAAATATTTTCCATGAACATAATCCGATGCGCACACCAAAGGAAAGTGTTTATGCGTCCACGTCGAATGCGAGTGTTATATGCAAAGTGCCTCTTAGTTTACGTAGACAATATAAACTCTATCCACCTTCAATCCAACATAATTCCGCACAATTATACAAACGAGAATCCATTTAGAAATGAGGAAAAATGCCACCATATTTAGTTTCCACGCACTCCAAAACCAATTCTAGTTCTTAGAAAATAGCAAACAATTGGCAAATTATCAACTGTAAATCAAAGGTTGCATATTTTAAACGTCCTGGAAATACATGGTCAATTGTTCAGTCATGTGCTTGGATGTTTAAACAGTGGCACACAATGTGTAACGCCAACGTCAGCAACATAAACAATTTTTGCAAGCCGACTGAACACACTGATGAGGCACAAAGTGCGAATTGTAATTCAACCTTGTTGCTTGTTGGCGGTTGATTCAATTTTCGTAATTTGCATCGTATGGGGTTCATTCACCACTCAAAACCAATGACTAAGTAGATAACTAAGTCTGTGTCATTGTATATAAAAATTATATATGTAAGTACTGTAACAGAAATGGGACAATTCAAATGTTTTGGGTTTGTATGAAATAACAGACACTAGCTTTGAGATGAAATCAATTTGATTACTTTCATCCGTCTTAGAAGTCAACCACCAGTCAATCAGACATATTGGTGGTGTTAGGTAATTCAGATATTTTCGAATAAAACGAATGGAAAATGGGTATCATACTATAATTAAATCGAATTAAAATCTTATAAATATAAGACACCAATGCAAAACTAGGGCGATCTTCACGGTGGATTGGTTTTGATAAACATTAAAATTGAGTACTTCTTGCGTCGCAAATAAATGTAATTTTACCTGACTACATATTCATCCTGCTCACACATGTAATTTTCAGCAATAAACTCGCAATGTGAATGAAGGCGTTTTACGACTTGAAGACACTAACACTGATTAACATATTAAACTACATTGTACTCCTTTCTTCTTCGTTGTATCGAATGATTAACATTATATTCTAATAAGAACAAATTTTATAAATTAGGTCATATTAAAGCACATTGCTTCTTTTTATAGGCGTACATAAAAAGGGATTAACCATTTTTGGTTGGATGATTAATGATTTGTAAATGAGTTTAGGTTGTTTACTGTTATTTTCACTTGGTGGTATTCGCACGTAAAGTTGACTCATGGCAGTGGTGACATTGATCATTATGGTCACGAAGTTCTTCGACCAAAAAGAAAATCAATCAGATGGATATTGGTACTTTCATGGCTAGTGATTCATTGAAAATTACTCTGCATAACTTCACATCGCAGACTGTGCACTGTATCACAATGTTTGAGATTGGAACTAAATAATATAAACCAACACATAATTGTGTGGAAATTATATTGCTCAACATGTTCTACATCGTAGAACTCTGCCTATGTGAGTAGTAGCGCAGGAAAACGTAACATTTTAATTGAATGATGGTAATAGATTGAGGCATATTCATCATTACTAAATTAATGCCAGTAATTTATAGCGTGCTAATCTCACTGGATAATAATCTCACATATAATGTTCATCATAAAAATTGTTGCCTTGTTAATTTTTTTCAAAACTTTTATTTGAAGCAAACCCCTTATTACCCATCATACCAACTCTCAAGAGATAAATGAACAACAGTTTAATAATGCCTCATCATTAAACTCACTGCAAACTGAAATAATAACAAACACACTAAATCAGCCAGTGATAAAAATGAGAATGTATCAATGGAAGTAGATATCCTCGTCTGTATTAGCAGTTTCCTGAAGCTATTCTGGCCATGTATTGAATTGGATGGCATTAATCCGAGCACAATATGCTCATTCTCATTTTCTGAGGAGCCCTAAAATCAATTTAATGGTACCTAATCGATTCGGCCTCATAAATCATAAACTAGAAGATACAGACGAAGATATCTGCGATGATATATAAATATATATATATACATAAATACCACCGCAGATATAGTCGTTAATACTTACGATAAATTAAATGATGTTGACCTTTGCTCGAAATTGAATGAATTTATTTTTATTTGCTGTGCGTTTGTGTGCGTTTACAATCAGCGCTGAAATGACTATATCGGAAATGATAATGAATTGTGATTATTTTATCTCGCATAATGCGGTTAATACGCATTCGAATTCGTTGCAATCACAATGAACTTATTTTTGACCCGCACAATGACCGCAGCGTTGAATTTAACTACAATTAACTTGGCCGAATAAATGTACATCGTTTCCCGCATAATGCAAACTTATAAATTCCACAATGTGACGGAAAGCAAATATAATAAACATTGTCATTTTATTACAACGGAAACATGAAGTATTCGTCACAAAAGCGCAGCCAAAAAAGATACCATCTTGAAAGCTCTTTCTTTCTTTTTATGGTCTTGGATGATATTAGCTAAATGTAAAATTTCGTGCAGGATTTATTACACCAGAAATGACTTCATTACCGCTTTGCAAGATGATGGTGCCACGTGGCAAAGAGTGCAAGCAAAAATACGGTGATAAATAACAGAAATTTGGGGATTTTTCCACGAATAAAGAATACACGTTACTCCTTCTTACCATTTCTCGCATGATTTCATTGCATTTTTTTGGGTGCGAATTGCGCATCAAGGAAGACAAACAATTTTCATGCGTACAGTTAAAAATAGGAAGTGTACGCTCTCTTAATGAATGTGTCAGCAAAGAAATTCGAGCACGAAAATTCATTGTGTCAGATTAACAAATCCTTAGCACAAAAATATAAATGAGAATGTCGAGTAGAAATTTAATTAAAGAAATGTTAATTCAAAAATAATAGCATTGGATCCTACACACAATGCAATGAATCTAATGATATTAAAACTAAGCTAACCCAGAAGCAATAAATTTTTGTTTCAAAACAGATGCCCATAAAACAATCAATTTTTCCATTAATAATGTTTCCGCTCTGTGCAATAATCGTAAAACGTAAATCGTAAGAACTTTGATTAATGATATAATCCTAATTAAACGTATTAGTAGTATTGGCATATTTACTGCAGGATTTTTGATTTATTCAATGACTCATTCTAAATTTTTCCCTAATTAAAACTTAGCATTTTTATATTTAAAGAGCATTTAATGTAACATGTCCTACTATTTTTATTTCGGTAATAAAAAATTCTGATATCAAAGCTTTAATTATTATTAATAAGCATCTTCGTAAGATGATAAACTAGAAATAAATTCATGGGGCATTTTCTGGTCAAAACTGGAAACTAAATGTCTGGCAGGCACGCCAATTTTTTTTACTAAAATCAGGGATAAAATCTTACAACTATCTATTTACAGGCTAGTTACTACTAACAATAGAGTGTAAACTTTGGAAATGATTACTGTTTAAACACTTGTCGCATAAAATTCATGCTGAAAATCTGGTCATGGCCTTTTCAATTGAATTTACCAGTTTGACCTTGTAAAGCACATCAATCTATTCGTATTACACAAATATCAGTCAAATTTGCAGAAAATTCATTCTATCTATAATGATATGATTCACAAAGCGAAACTTGTAAGTTCGACAACTCGCAATCAATATATGTTTAAATATGTATTCGAATGAGTTAATTTTTTTTTCATTTTGAGTGAATATTTATATGAAGTATTAATTACGCAATAGATCAAATGATAGAGACAATTGGGATTAAAAATGCGAGCCCAGACAATGTAGCTTCATATTACAAACAATTTGCTAGTAAGTCAAGAAGCCATTAAAATGCACCAAGTCATGGTACGATATTCACTTCAAATTACATACATGGCTCAACGTGACATATGAAGATACTTTTGAAATTAACCATCTTATCACAACAAATCAAAGCCATACCATAATAAACTGGAATGAATCGCCTGAAAAGCGAGTACGTTGAATACATCAGAGAAACTCCATAATAAGTACCTGTTTTCAAACACGCAAAAAATTAGCAAACATTGGATACTCGCAAAACAATATCAAATTAGTCTAGGCATTAGTGTGAGACTAATGCAGTGTAGCAACGCACTATACGACCATGTCAGCCATGTACGCATGTAAACGCAATACACAACGCGTGTTATGTGTACAAAACAGTACATCCATACAATTGCAATTGTTGCACATAAGTGAGCTCTAAAGTGTATAATGTGTGCATTAAGTGCAATTGTGCCGCATGTGCATATGTAGCGTGTCGCTGCCTAGTTGCAGTCGGCGGCAAGCGGCGGGAACATTCGCGTTGGCGCCGTTATAATTAAGGTCAAACTGCAAATGAGGGCCGGCTGCAACGCACACAATGCGGACGATACGGCGCGAGGCGGCACAATGTGGCAGTTTTGTAATAGTCTCACGGCAATGCAATGTCAGCCAACGTAAAATACTGCAAATGCTACAAAATGCAAATGTCTTGCTCTCACCGAGAGAGTTTGAATTTGATAGTTTGAAGAAGTGTATTAAGGAAGGTCTTGATTTTAATACCTTCCAACTTATAATTGAAATTAAAACATTTCTGTATTAATTTTCGTTCCTTACGCACCCCATTGTCCTCAAAGAAATCTATTTCCAAGAATAAGACATCGAAACAAAAAAAACATTGACAGAGAAAATGTTTCAGAATTGGGATGAAAAGTTTGGGCTTGAACTATGAGTCAATCGAGACAATGTTTTTACTAAAGAAATTTTACGAACATAATTTGAAATCATTTTTGTCTTCAAACAGAAGCTATTAGAGAAGAAAATATTTTACATTTCCATAGTCTAGATTAATTCAATTTAAAGTAAAATCAATTAATTTTTAATACACACATCCTACATTCACCAGTCAATCATTTCATTCACACTCTGTATTATTTATAATTGACCCTTATATCAAGCCATAATTAGCACCATTAACTTATTAATTACTGATGTCGGAATGCCAATTATTTTTTTATGATTCCATTGAGTTCAGCGCATGTAGAAATTAACTAAATTCACGAGCAAAGAACAAAACGGATTGGGACACAGAAAACTAGCTGGTAAACTACAATACATGATGTAAGAGACAAAAAATATATATATACTAGCTGCTCAAAATTAGCCCTTAATAGGTTTTTTGACATCTGATTACGCAGTGACAAATTGTTGTATAAATCTTTCGAGTTGAAGGAAAATACGAGCAATATAGTCGCTGCATCAGATACCGAAAACTATATGAATAAAACATCACACCGAGACCAAATTGGTGCGTTGGTGTATGGAGGATTGTAGTAAAATTGTTGCCATTATGCGATAAGACTATTACTGCGTAGTATGAGTAAACAGTTTATTATGGATAACACACTCGTAGAAGAAAATAAATATAAAAGAAGATCAAAGTACGAAAATGACATATGCAATGCAAATCAAAAAGTTAATCAAATAAAAATAGATTCCAGTCATAAAATATTAATATATTTAACCGCAGGAGAAAAATAATAATCCCCAAAGAAATTAATACAACGGTGAGGTAAAAAGTATGACCAGAGAACATATCCTTGCAAATAAATGTTCACATTTTAATGACGCTTCTTTTTAAAGGCTAACCCTCCCATAAATAATTCAAATGTAAAATTCATCGGATGACCCAAAGGAAAACCGCAGGAATTATTTATCTACTAACTGCGTAAAAAGGCGCGTAAATATCTCGTGCAAATCCCTCCCTAAAGCCAGAATTTCCTACTTTCAGCTACACTGAGTAGTACTAGTAGTAGTAGTATGCAAACACAATTTAACTGTGAGTAAAACTCAGTGTAATATTATAAAATATGTAGAAGAAGTATGTGCTGATATGAAATGCATACCAACAAATGTATTAAACGTAAATTTGTTCGCAGCATACAAAAAGTGTAAAGTTAAAGCAAATTCCACGATAGCGATAAACAATGAAACAAAAAAAAATCACAAATTCAAAGTTAATATAAGACTGTCTTCACTTCAAAGCAACTCTTTTGGAGTATTCAAATAGTTAAATTGCACAATATCACATAACATTGCATTCGAAAGATTGCACACGTGAAATATGTATAAAATAAACGCCACATTCATTCATTTTATGTGCAACTTTAATGCCCAAGCATTCTAATACCACGCGTATTTTCCCTGCATTAATTTCGGTAGAAGTGCGCGCAATGCCGCCAATTCCATCGCGAATAATGCGGGCATATGCAGGGTAGGTAGAAACACTCACGTACCACACACTTTATTACAATAATAAAATATACGCGATAGACGAATAGATAGATAAGCATGCGCAACGCATTAATATTTAACAATCCTCCGTACTACCATCTCGGTATTGCTATTCAGATAATTTTTTTGCTCGCTTCAGTTACCATGGAGGCAATAATGGAACGAATTAAATGAGTGCGATTGACTGACAGGCGTGTCAATATGCAGACGTTAATAATATTCAATTAATTCGTCGTTCAGAATGTGTTAATTAAAACACGTTGAATGCTAAGCGAATGGTCGAGACATGACGTGCAATATGACTGTAATATTGACGACGAGTAATTGTGGCTACCAAGTAATTAAAGTGTTAAGAATAAGGTATTCGATAGAATCAATTCCGATGGAGGTTGATTCGCGCATCGCGAATCATTTTCGTTAAATTACGTCGCAAGAAAAAATTGGCGACTGACACTGATGCCTGCGGCATTGATAAAATTGTGTCAGTCATAGAATGGCACAGAATGTCATTGTCGAGTGTAATAATAATACTGTTTATTATTATTGTTAAATCGATATTTAAGCTGTAGAAAAGTTTTAAATGTCCATTAAAGAGAAATAAATGCGATCGATTAGAAATAAATAACAATACAATGATTCATCTCAATCACTTCAGTAAAATACATTGAAAAAAGGAAACCAAAATTGTCAAAATGAAGTCTTTTATTATTTTTATCTGTTACATCACATTTGTTTGTTTTCTCAGTGAATTGCCGAAATTAAAAAAAAAGATGTCACCTCTCCAATGAACAAACTATTATGCGATTCTCTTAAAGATTAGCACTGATCTTTGGCATTAATGATATTAACGGTTGCAGCACACAATTGTATTATTACTTTGGAGCTGATAATCTTATCTATGCCGGAATACCGACACACCAAACATAACCTCTACTTCATTATACTATATTATATCAAGTGTCGTGATTATTAGCAGTTATTCGGACTGGATTCAGTAAGAATATTCTAGATATCCTCTCTCAGAAGAATTTTAACGTGTGTTCTGCTAATAGATGCTTCGCTGTCGCTGCTACAGTTAGACTCATTACGACGAATTGTGCTACGGAGCAAATACAATTGTATTTTAACGCATTTTTTCCTATTCAGGTGATTCATTGAATTTAGTCTCGAAGTGTATGATATTAAAAAAAATAGTAGTATGGAAGTAATTTCACCGATGTTCCACTCCTAGTCAGTCCATAATAACAACACGAGTCTCTCTCTTTCTCTCTATAATTTATATATTGAACAGATCAAAGTAATAGTCACTATTTAATACATCTTTGTGCAAGCACAATATTTAAGTCCTATATGTCCATATGAAATATTTCTTTTCTACTTTGAAATCATCCAGGTACCACTAGACACCCTACTATTTTAGCGTTTATCGTATGCCACTAGTAATTTAAAATCCCATTTCACTTTGTTACATTTTATTTGCCAATTGAAAATAGAAACTTTGACACGCACTATTGACTCTTCTATTTATATTTACGAAGCGCTCAACATGAAATATTGGTGCATACAATGCAGGTGCAATTGGGTTTTGTTATAACCACCACGCATAGCATGCAAGTGGGAGAAGGTGAAAGGGAAATTAATAGTGGAATGGAAGAGTTACACCCGATGGAATTCCAAATAATCATTCTAATACATTGCTAGTTTTCATTATAAAAGGCTTATATCTAAATTGGTTTTAATAATTATCAGGTTTTTTTAAAATTACCCGCTTGGAATTAGTACAAATGTTTGAATTGGGACTTTTTGTTTCAGCTCCCGAAGCGGATACTTCGGCATGTCGGTATAAATGGAGTTAGCGGTGCAAGTAGACAACACGGTTTTTTATCAGAAACGCAATGGAAATTCTATTTACAAGGAATATTACTTAGTTAAGATTTCAAACATAAGTTCCTGGAAAACTAGGAAAAGTTTTAGCAGTGCGTCCTTGGATATGAGGATTGGGGGAAGGGAATGCTAGAGAAACTGTGATGCGGAATTACTGGAAGCCAACATATATCAACAATACTAAATTAGGCTGCTATATTTGATTTATACCAGAGAATATATATATTGATATATTGAATGAATATACCGCATTTAACAGTTTCGCAACGAAGTAAATTATTATTACACAAATTACAACTATACCTATTTACGAATTTTCATGAGCTGTCATCACTTCAAATGTACATTTCAGAATGATTGGAGATAAATGTAATTTTGACAAATTGCAATTACTAGCGACTTATCACTGGAAATTTGCTATTATTCGGCAAATTAGGACACAGTGTGTTTGTAAATTAATTTTAGAAAATTAATGAAATATATAATCTATTGAATTAATTAAATCTACGCTAGCCCTATATAGCTGAAATAATCATCAATCTACATGGCAATTAAGTGAATATAACACGCCACATTACCTCCCGTGATGCCGTGAGTTAAATTACCACCTTCTCTAATCCATGAACAATTTCTTCCCCAATTTCGTTCGGAATTACCTAAGTTTAGACATATGTTGGTAATATTTTCAGGCTTTAATCGTTTTCGGAACTTCGCACCCAAAAGCATGACATAAAATTGTTATTCATGAGGATTTACTAAATGCAGTAACTCCGAAACTCGTCCCTAAGTAGATACGACTAAAGAATTTCTAAGTTTCATAATCGTGTTTAATGATGACGACGATGAATCTACTACTGTACTCTGCCAATAGTATTGTGCTTCCTAGTAAGGCAACTTCCGAAATTGGTGAAAATTGGGGAATTATCCAAATTATCAAACCGTGCAAATGACAGTGGGAGTAGGCGTTGTAATTGGTAGACTTGATAGGGTGCAACATATTAAAGGAACCACAAAAGCCGAAGTTAAAGCCCATTCACATTAGTAACCTTAAGGCTTTACTTTAATGTGATAATGGATTTTAGACGCCTATCCGTGCATCTATGCATTAAAGCACCAAAGAAAGGAATGACTTATGAAGAGATTACTTAATTATTCCACTTTGCTTCTATGTTTGGACACTAAAACACTAAAATAGGCTAATTCTATTGAACTTTGTTGTACTTTTAAAAACTTGGCGCGGAAATTAAAAGTAGAGTGCTAGCAGTGTTAATGAAGGTTCTCCGACGTGTGAAAACTGCTTAGCGCGTGACGAGAAAAATTCTCGGCGCAATTGCCCAGCCTTGGGGCCAGACAAGTGTGCACATGTCAAAACGGCTTTCTACGTTGGCATTGCCATTGGGCGCAAATTTTTGCAAAGAGGGAACTAGACATTGGAAACAGGCTTCTTGTGAAATGCGTAGTTCAAGTTCATTCACGCTATTCTTTCGCATTTGCACGTGAGTTGGCGTGAGGTGACAGACAAATTCAAGTTCATTTCACTACTGAAAAATATATATGCAGGACTATTTATAAGATACAACAAAAGAAAAAGTGGACAAAACAAATTAAGTTTTACTTAGAAAATATTATTCTACTAATATTGCAGATGCATTTTAATTAATAGAACTAAAAACAATCAAAATTTCCTTTTATGCTATCTCTTCTGGTTTACATTATCATCATTTCCCGTTTTATTCATATAAGTTCATATTAAAACATGTGTTGCGCGCAATTGGAATAAACTCAAATAAAATTAAATTATGAAAAATGAATGCATTTGCTGCCCACATGATCAACATGAATTTTCACTTAAGTCAGCCTGCCAAAAAAGCATCAACAAAATAAATGGCGTATGACTTAATCTGCCTGCCCCTGGCGTCAGAGCAACAAATCATTTGAATAGCAAATATACCACTTTTATGAGCTTCTTGATATCACCAACAAACACCGAAAAACAATTATGTAAACGGCGTAGCAGTAAATTTTACTAAACAGTATCTGAGCTTTCAAATTCAATCATAACCGTACATGCCCAACATAAACATCAAAGTCAAATTACATTGCAAATAAAACTAGTTTGTCCTATTTTAAAATATATTTTGCGCATACAATGATGCACTAGCTGAATCCATAGCTCATGTTCTATTTACGGCGATTTCGTCGATTATAATGGAAACGGCATTGACGGGGAAAACTGGGCTCGTCTGCGTTTTCATTATTTACACTCGCGTTTTTCCGAGCGTCGCGTATCTCATGCGTCTAACTAGCGAACTTGAAAGAAAAAAAAACGCTAAATTGGACGCGACTAAAGGCTAAACGACGAGTAGCGATGCAAAATTAGCATTTGGCAGAGATTACATCGCACTCACACGAAAGAGATCTAAACCTCATAGGAACAAAAAAGTGATTGTAAACAACAAATGAGTGACAATTGATGCTAGAATGAATTTCACTGCCAAAACAGACAAGGAATCGATTTTAATTTGCGTTTTCTTTATGACATAGTAAACAAAACCAATCTTAATCTATAAAGAAATAAGATCACATCCTAGTTTTGCATTTCGATGGGAATCCCACGTGCACAAATAAAATCACTTGAAAGAAAGGCGAGAGCTTTCGCTTTTGCTTTAATTGTTTTCGTGAATTTCATGTAGACCCACCGCTGGCTGTATGCCTCTTTGCGTCATTTTTAAATGCGAGCGCAGTGTTATGCAATGTAAAAAGTTATCGATAAAACGCGCAGTCTTGACCGTGACCCAAAGCAAGCGAACTCAACATGGTGCGGAATTCTGCAGTCAATGTCGTCGACTGTGGCGCATTCCGCTGATTTGGCAGTTTGGAAAATTCCAGTGGGAAAACGGAAAGTACCCACCTACTTCAACCAGAATCCCAACTGTTCTTTTTACCCTGCAATAACTAAAGTTAAATCAAACTTCTGGTTTTAGAGGTTACATTGAAAGAAAAGTTCTTTTTAATTCGACCAGTTTTAGTTAGGCTTCATTAAAATATATTTTTAGCGCACAGACGTTAAGAAGGAGAGATTTATTTTTGAGTGAGAAATATCGTCTTTCTTTGCATCACTTTTACTCCTCTCAAATTTCATTGCTACATTAGACATAATAATAGACACTCATAATAAACCAGAAGCAGCGTTTCAATTGATACCTGTGTAATACAACCTAGTATGGTTATCCTGGCCAATCTAGCGTAGACGACCCATTTATTGAAAGGATATTCAACACTGAAATCCGATGAAACTACACACAGAATTTAACGAACCTGCCAAAAACACAACAAAAAAATTTTCGCGACTATTCTTGAAGGCTTGATCGGATTTATCATAGATTTATCAAGCAACAACTTATTACTTATAGTTATTACTATTATTATTACAGTTATCACTTATACTTATTAGTATACTAACCTTGTGTTTTTAGACCAATCCTCGAATATGAATTTAGATTTTCTAATAATTGATTCAGATTGAACTTGTTTTGTAATCAAAAACTTATTAGAATTAAATACGATTTCAATTAATACTGCGTAGTTGGGATGGAGCAAACTACCAGCAATAATATTAACAAACAACTAAGTTCCTCTGAAAAACATTTAAAACCAAAATTAAATTGTTGAGCACTTGGAAATTTATTCACACCAGACGATTATAATCAGCAGACGGCGCCTAACACATGTTATTACGTTTAGGTTTTTATGCTGATTTTGTTGGCTGCTCTGCCTTGTCGTCTTCACTCTAGAAAAATGCTAAAACTCTGCCAAAATTTTAAACGCACTTGAAATCAACATAACGCATCATTAAACTAAACATCAAAGTGTCTAATTGCAGTTGACAAACTCAAGTAAACAATATTGTTATTCCATGATCAATTAATTGATAACAATTGAGTGTACTTGCAACACACAATTGATCTGACACCTCAAACATCCATTGATCTCAAATAATAACAATCAGGTATTCTCCCATAGCGTCATTTATCTGAAAAGTATGTAGAGGGCAAGTTTCACCTAATGACTCACTTTTGCGATTGTGATGATTTCAGCTGATTCCCAGTGGATAACGATATAGTATATCCTAGAACGTCATTTGGCAAATAAGCCGTCCATTAGTAGTGTGAGTAATGCAAACACAAGCTTTCAACCTAATGATTTTGACGAACATAAATAAATTCTGACGCTTCACGGAATAGATACAAAGTAGAAACAGGTTTTTAAGTGTTTTATTTACGATCTAGTCTAAATAAGTTACTAATTTTCTTGTTCCAGCAAAATTCCTAATGACTTCCAGCGAAAACCGTCACTGATGACATAAAATAATTGAATTAATTTGTGTCGTCTGAAAATGGTTTCGTCTATAAAACGTAATGTATGAAATGTGTAGCAGAGGCATAGTATCACAAATTTGAATCAGTGGGTATCAAAAAGCAATTGTAAATGAAAGACTGAATCGGTGTACGCAAAGATTACTAAAGGAGAAAATAAATGTGTAACTTGCAGCAACTGAAATGTATGGGGTGTGGCTGTTTATAAAAGAAGTAAAATGGAAAAGATTTACAAGAATAGATTTTAAAATCGAGTTGTTAAAATATTGATAGATAGGCATGATGAGAGCTTTATAAAATAAACAAACTTTTAAGCCATCTGTAACATTACAGTCATGTAGACAATTCAAATCCTCTTTTAGACAACCAGACCATGAATAGTTTACTGCTTAAAAGTAGAAACGTTATTTATAAAATAATCTCACTTTATATCGGCGTTTAATGTAGGTATTAAATGATATCTTAGAACAATACTACTGCAAATTTAAAAGTATAGATCAACAGTTTGGTAAAATACATTGCAAACCGTATGTCAGTTGAATTTCTTTAATTATCATGTTTTCCGTTCTTCGTAGTTTTTCAAAGACAATGAAAACAAACCAAAAATAAAAGTGGCAAAAGTAAGAAGCCAGGCGGTAAACGCGCCAGACGCACCGTGGCAGTATTATAATGACGAAGAGCAAAGAGAAAATGTGGGTTAGACGCGTTAATTAAGCGAATCATTATTTTATGCAACCGCCAACTGTGGGCAGTCGAGAGCGTGCCGCCGTCAGCATCGGCTTCCGAGTTACACGCTACACTTGATACACTTTGTATTCCTTACTACATTTGAGACATGAAAAATAACGTGCAACAAGAGGAAAGAAAATGCGCAATCCTAAAAGTGCATTGCAATGAAAAGCGGATAAAAAATGAAAGGAGAATGGTGTGGAAGGGGACAATTTTAATTCTAGATCGGGATTACACCAAAGAATGATTTTTTCAGTATGTATGATTTTGGCGTATATAACAACACTGGTATTGTAATGATAGCGTGAGGAAGCAAACATTGCCTTCAATGCATAGACAATGTGGCAATTAATTAAGATTGATGTATTCACTTTTATGGTATAAAAGTCAAATAATAAAATCTCCACTTAATTGTGATGGCCCGTTAGTTTCCCAATTATGAAATATAAAGCCGCAGGTAATAAAATGACCACAGAAACCATCACTAGCAAAGCAAACCATCACAAGGACATTTATTTCATTGAAATTTAATACAAACGAAATGTGGGCTCCAGTTCGCTCCAAAAGTGATGCATGTCTCACAACTAAATTTCCTGTTTGCTAGACAAGTGCTCCGAGCACTTTTCGCTGATAGTCTGCAATGTCCTCACCTTCGCTAGCAACCAACACCGTCTGCTATTAGGTAACTAAATAAGCGGACGATGACTCATTGGATTGCCATTCATTAGATACCTCTCTTAGTTAACAGTCAAAAACGTGACCGATTGCACCCGCCAGCGAAAGTTGACAAATATTCTAACCGCAAGTAAAATTCACGGAAGCAGGAATTTCTTAGAACATTCATATATGTAAATGACCAGAACAAGAAGTAACCATCAATAACACCAGAAGCAAGGCCATGCGACTACAAATTCTAATTGCCACATCCAACGAATTTCGAAATTTCGAGCAATTACAACCAGGAAAGTCTGGACGCAGTTCAAATTCGGTCGAGCAAAACGCTAAATTAGTAATTAGTTCACGCATTACTAAATTACTAGAGTAAGTATGCCACTGACGACAGCATAAATCAGTTTCGTGTCAAACACAGCTCATAAATGCACATGGTAATGTTTAACTTGCTTCTTAATTTTGAGTTTCCAATAATGTAGCAGCTAAATTGCCAATAAAAATTCCATCTTGCATGTATTTAATATTTCTGTAACATACGTCAAGAATTTCTATTTTTCTAGTTCATTTGCGTCAATTTCGGATGCATTCTGTTTATCTAGTCAAATCGAGTGCATCTATGATTACTTTAAGATAGTAACCTGCCAAAACTCCACATCAACAAAATACACATTACCTGACTGTCCAAAATAAGCCCTTAGTTGTTTTGTTCAACTTTTCTTCTTCTTATTCTGCCTTTACTCTATTTCCACGGACTTAAGCGTTTTGCATCGTTTTTCCTTCGTATTTTCGTACGCGAAAATGAGAATCCTAGACGTTTATCTTGTCTTCTGATTTATTGCGTAGGCTAAAGCGCTGAAGGCATGACGTTAGTCATGTAATTTATATTTAAATTTAAGTCACAATGGTGGGCATTATAGGATTATATATTTACAATGCAACTGAACTCTGAATAAGATGTCCATAAATACTAATTCCTTGAGCACAATAACTGCAGCTTGCATCAAGCAAGGAATGCGTTAAAATAAATCGAAGACTAAAATTATTTGTAGACTTAACACTCTTCACGCAAAATAGAATACAAAACAAACGAACTTCAAAAAAAAAATAGATTAGAATGTTAAGTAGATTGACAAGTCGTGTGAATTAAACATTGTTGTTAATCGATCTTTATTTGAGAGTATACCATTTCTAAATATCAACATTGATATGAGGGAAACCTACGATACTCTCCTTCCTAGTCAGAAACACTATTTACCTGCAATTATTTCCCATTATCTGCATGCAACAAATTTATATTGACCCCAATTCATCCGCATTGCGAAGTAAGTGATTGACAATCACAATCAACAAACAGCACATTAAACTGTTTAAAACTTGCTCTAGCCTATATGGAAATTACTAGAATAGCCTAAATTACACTGTTCGCAAACAACAAAAAACAAAGCTAAACTATAGCATCCAGCCATTGGAACGGCATGAATATAAAAAAAATGGGATTTCAGATAAGGAAATTTACGTTATATATGTTCGAAGTATTGATTTGTAGCTACTAAAAAAATTAACGACCTCAACAATAAGAAAGTAGTAATAAACAACTTATTAATTATTTACAGATCTTAAAAGCACAATTGATTAGCTAAGAATATTGCCTGGTGGTTATGTTGCCTTTGATGACCAGATGGATAATTGAAGTGATCTGATACCTTGAGAAATAGAGTTGCTAGTGAAAAGAAAGTTCAGTGTCTTCAAAAGTCGAATTTGTCGTGGAGTGCACCGTTACCCATTCCGGATACCGATACCACACTAGTCCTCCACCTCATTATAGTGTATCAATTGCCATGATGCTTGGCAGTTACTGAGACTGAGCCACGGAGCTGGGCATTTCGTTCCTTAATAATAAATTTATTTTTTTCGTAAGAGCTTGCATATTTTGTAATCGCATCCTTCGTGTATCCAGGGCCAAAGTGTAAATATCATTCCTAATTTCCACCTTGAACATCCACACTCCTCAAACCCACTTGTAAGCAGTACCACTTATCCCCTACTACTCTCCACAGTACCCGTTTCCCCCAATGACTATTTAGTTTGCTTCGAAGTGCTTCAACCGTCCGATTACCAAGTCTAGCACGGCGAAATGTGCAAACTTAGCAAACCACCCCAGTTCTACATGACACGAGCAAAGCAAGTAGATGTTGTAAGCTTATTGGCCACTAGTTTTGCGACTCAATGTGCATGTTGAGTCTCGTTTTCGTGCGCTTGGGGAAAATCGATAAGACTTTTCTTTGCCCGCAATGGCAATGCCAGCGGGCGGGCGCCACACGCAAGAAATGTGGCCATGCCGGGGAGGAAAAAATCGACGCGTTCCGCTGTCGGCGGCGATCACGTAACCGGCTGGCTTTGCCAAGTAATAGCTATGCATTGAACATACCAATTTTCCATCCATCCTCATTATTGGGAGGCGAAAAAACTTGACGACTTTTTTTGAGGGTTGTGGCGGAAGTCAAGGAAAAGTCCTTAGCAAGTTGAGATAGGATAGGAGGAAAGAAACTATTTACTGTTCAAGTTTGTTTTAAATTAGAAGGGAAACATTAATAAGGGTTAAACTTGAACATAGTGTAATTAACGTAGGGTTTTGTCATTAAATCAAACGGATTTATACTGGGAGCGTGAAAACATAGAATATTATTAAATTTTATTAAAATTCTTTTCATCTAATAAAAACGCCACATTTTGTGTAAAGACAATGGTTGCTAAAAATCCTAACTATTCAACATTCGCACTTCAACCACGTTTTCTCATAACAAAAATGCCGAAAAGAAGCAGATAGCAGTTACCGTCTCGGAACCGGCATTCCGTCGCATTTTCAAGCATGCCGATGGCAGAGGCCGCGCGCAGATAAACTCGTAAAACGTCGTATAAAGCGCATAATTATGCTCAACGACCGCGAGAAGGACTTTATAAATAAAAGTCGTACGAGTTGTACAAGTCGTCAGGCTACCTCACATGCATACAGCGCCCATTAAAACCATTCCGATGTCACGGAGTCAATGAGACACCGACAATCATTAAATAACATCCTCAACAAGAAACAGTCGAAAAACTATGACATGCCTTTTTAAATCGAATGCAATTATTTCGCGTGTGAAAAAGTTCCCTGCTCTAGTCCAATATGAAATGAAAGCCTGGTTTCCCTTCCCGAAAAAACATCACAGGTCCAACATTAGAAATGAATAACACTACAACTCCCAAAGTAAATAAAAAAAAAAGCATGGAAAAAGAAATAATGACGAGAGTGAAACTTCAAATGACATTTGAGAAATGTAGAAACAAGCAAAACGGGTACCCGACAAGTATGTAATGACTAAATGAGTGAAAACAAGTAGAAACACGAAAAACGCGTACAGATCATGTACGAAAAACAGCAAGCCTCTCTGGTGCCGAAGGGGAAAAATGCAAAAATTGTGAAACCAAACCGGTCGCGAGCGATCCTCCTCGTGCATGCTCTTCTAAGGTCATAGTTCTTGCATGCTCGACGCGATGAGCATATCCCGATGCTGCTAAAAACCGATCTAAAAATAACATCCGTGCCGAGGAATGTAATGTTCACATGCGCGCATCCGAATGCGAACGCACATTACGCAAATGCATGCACGCAACGCATGGGAGAAAAATAAACAAATGCACGCTGAGGAGATGATAAAGCAAAACAGTTGACAATAGTAAAACAAACAATGTGAAGGAATTAACACAACAGAGTGCAAACGAGATAAATAGCTTGGAAAACAAACGAAAATCCATTGTAGCAAATATTTGAGCTGGTATTTAAATTGATACTGGGTATTTCACAATATATAGGGTGTTACTTCTACACAGTTCTTTTAAGGCGAGTAAAATGATTCAATGAATCGATTGATTTACAACGAATGGACGCTTTCTTTTTATAATTTTTTTTTTTATTTTTACATATTCAACACACGACACCATGTGTTTTCAGACATGTGCAGCTAGAGAAAACGCCGGCATGCCGGCAATCAGCATGGCGATGCCGAGTCGGTAAGTTCCCCAATACGCCTAACATTGAACGTGGCCGACTGGCGCTAAGTCTACCGCAGCCGGGGCGGCATCGATCCTGTGACGTCAGGTCAGGTGTGCGAACATAGAGTCCGCATGCGCTCGCAAAATGTCGGCGCCGCGCGCAGCCTGACATTTTTCTAGGTTAGAAAGCCAGCGTACACCCGGAAAAAGGCTAATCATGCACTGGTAACTCTTAACTTATTATACCAGTGTCCAGAGAGAGTTGTTATTTTAGATGTTGGTTGCTTTTATGCATACCACAATATTGAATGTGTGTGGTTGTTACGAATATGAATGAATTCTGTTAGGTTAAGTTCATACCTCTTCACGTCGTTTCAACCACCTTCCGCACGGACTCTCCTCGAGTATCTCACTCTCGTCCTCAGAATCCTCGCCGCTCTCACGCGGCGATTTATGCTCCTGCTCGGCAGCACTGCCCATCAAGCTGCCCGACATGTCGACGGCCGCAGCGGGCGAAAAAGTTCCAAGCACTCCTGCTGCTGGTGGCAATGCTGCTGCGTGTGATGTTGCTGTGCGATGCGTGTCGCGATTGTTTCCATTTACATCCGAGACTGATGCACCACTGAGCTGTATATTCCCTACTCACAAACTGGATTCGCACATGCGACTCACGATTCGAAGCCGGTGTTGTCGCAGGCTCATCCTCGCACACGACGGTGCGATCCGCGAACGCAACGCAAAACACTCGACCAGGAGGAATCAATCAACAACCCAACAATCAACAAAACAATCCGACTAACGGCGTGCACACTGTCGCGAATGTTGCGTTCGGTCGCGTTTAGCGAGCGTGTGCAGAACACGACTGGCGAATTGGAATTCCAATTGCACTCACACCAATTCGCGGCGCCGAGAGTGCGGGCCGGTTCCACCGATTCTTCCCTTCAATTACGGATGCAATAACTGCTGCACACGACTGGACTGGTTGGCGACGGACGCGAAACAAATGCGGATCGATGCGCGATTGCACGGCGGACGCGGGTCGCACCAGCGGGGCGCATACACGGCGGATTGTCTTTTCCGGAGGGAGGATTATGTACGGCGCCACAAACCACTCGAAGATGATGCGAATATCAGACGGGCAGACACGCACTGAAGCGACCGTGGAACAGCGGTCGGTCGGCGCTGCGCTGGCGGAAAGCAATGCGGGGCGCGCATGCGCTTCGTGTGCGACTGCTTCTGCGTTCGCGATGATCGCCGAAACGAATGAACAAACGATACCGGACGTTTTCGAAGGCGCCACTAAACAAACTTTCAAGTCTCCAAATTTTACAACTGCAACACAAAACAATTTTACAAAACGTTTACAATCTAGCAAACAAACGTAAATGTGTAGACTTACCTCATTGAATCTTCCAATAGTAGCAAATACTTGACGTTATTATAGATTTCGCACTTGCGAAGCGTTGGGTACAACTTTACGCGATAAATTTCAATTGTGTAAAGACTAGTATCAAAAATAATACCATACAGTTTAAAAGTAAAGTGTACGTCGTAAATTTCATCTGTGTTATCATGGCTGATGGCGACACACACGTAGATTATGCGTGCGAGTCAACTGACATTCTCAAAAACATTATCGACATACCGACGTTGTACAGTGTGACAATTGTCATTAATTACTCCCAAACGTTAGTTAGTTAAACATTTATTTTAAAAGTGATCAATGCAATTTAATTTGGATTCACACACGATTTGATTTTTTTTAAAACTCTGTGTCATGCTGCGACCTCCTTCGGAAACTCTTAGTAACTTACTACTAAATTGGGCATTGGGCGACATCTGCAGTGTAGATCTAAAATTAAACACCATTGAAAACAGAATTTTGTTTTTGGATAATTAGCAAAGAGTTTAATTAATTAATGAGTTATTAAACGGATAGTATAATCTTGAATATTTAAAATTAAAAGATTCGATTTATCCTGCATTTATAGACCAAAGACATAAGTTGGAATATTGATATTTATAAATTTGTAAATGTTAAAGTAAAAAATAGCATCATTCGGCATATTTAGGAATCCTCAATAAAACACAAGAATGTTCCCAATAATCCTGGTTATTCTTAACATTGGTGTCCCATGTATCCGTCTCCAAATCGTAACACTCCACCTCAGTATGCTTATTAAAAACATTCCATCGATGAAACCCCCCAATCATATACAACTTTGTCTCATGCAGCACAACATCCTCATGATACCTAGGCATAGGTATCGTTGTTACATGCCTCCAGGTATTCGTCTTAATATTATAAGCATCTATAGTAGGCACCTGGGTACGCATCCACCGACTCCATATCGACACTCCTGGTTCAGAATACCATCCACCGCAAACATAAATTTCATTCTTATAGACAAACATAATATGATCAGTCCTTGGAACTAGCAAAGGGGCACAACTCGTCCATGTGCCAGTCTGCTCAACATACATAAACATAGATGCTATCACAGTCTCATTGAGCAATCCACCAGAAACAAACAACAAATGTGAGTTTTCATACTCCAATGCAACTGCAGCGTGTTGCTGGCGGCATTCTGGCAGTGATTCGATATACTTCCACGTGTTGCTCTTCACATCGTAGCATTCGGCTGTGTTGGTTACAGATTCATCCACAGTGGTACCTCCAACAGCGTAGAGTTTATTGTTCATGCCAGTCAGCGTGAAGCGGCAGCGATCCATGGCGATCTTTGCGATGCGCTCCCATGAATTAGACCAAGGATTGTAGCGGAAACTACTCGGGTGAACCACTTCCATCATGAGTTGGTTGAAGCAACCGCCGACTATGTACAGCTCGTTATTGAGCACAGCAGTGCCGTAATTGCATTGGGTCATACTGGGAATAGTGGTGAGGTGGTACCAATCCGGTTTGTCTGTGAAGGAGTAACTGATCATATTCGTTAATCCTAGAGCAGTAAAACCACCGATTCGTAGGATGGCAGGACGCATTCCTCGCATGGAACGTTGATCTTCTGTTATTTCGGGATGTCCAGAGCTTCTGGGATGAGAGGCTTGGTAGAGGGTGATTAGATTGTGTTTTAGGTTTTGATTGGATTCACAAGGCATGGGGAAGTATTCATTGAGGATACATTTGAATGACTTAGAGGTAATTTCATCCAGATGAATATGTTGAAGAATTTCGTTTGAAAACACTGCTTTCTGTTGAATTCTAAAATGGAAAATATTGCTCCAAGATTGTACCCAAATGTATCAATAAAAACTTACTCATTCCTACTTCCAAACTGAAACCATCCTAAGACTACTCTTAATACATCAACTTCCTTTCCAGCAATGGGCTCATCTTGGCTAACAGCATACTGTATAAACTCCATTCCTAACTTTTGAACCATCTCCTTTTGACACATAAACTGTCTACTGACCATCTCATATGCCTTCGTTTTCAAAGACTCAATGTGATAGATGTTGCCAAGCTCAATCATCTCCGTTAAATTCTCCATATTCATGTTGTTCTTCAAAAACTCTACACATTTGCGTACTACGGGGTCAACTTGCAAGTAAATGGCAGTAGCAAGAATATCCGTCACATTTGTTTCCGTTACAACTATTTTTCCCGTGTACATATACCGCAAGAGAAGATCAAAACCTAAACTAAAGACACCTGAGATTTTGATTATGGGTGAGTCTGATTCCAACATGTTGGAGTGAAACATGGCTTGGAAGTACACGGAATGGCAAGCTAAAATATGGCGATGGGTTTTGTATTCGTCGCCATTGATGATAAGAGATACATCTGTGAATAATCCAGCTTGTTGAAATTTGAAGAGGTTTTCCTGGAGAGCTTTATAGTGTTCTACTTCGAGATCCATGATGGATCAAATCTGGAATAGAAATAGGAATTTATTGATTTGCTTGTAGGTAAGTAGAAATGGTTATTGTGTTAAGAATTTAAAAGAATAATTAATTGTTAATTGTTGAAGCTTTTCCAAAGTAAATGATTACTTGGAAAATGAACAAAGCCATCATCAGAAATATGCATGAATTTATTTTTTTCCCAAAGAGCAAGAAATGTTCATGAATAGTATAATCTACACCAATTACTGAGATGAAACAATTATTCACACATAATTTTCTAATAAACACACACACACACACTACTCTCACACATGTGATTTTCCATGACTCCAAGCCTTTCTTTTCTTACTCACAATATGTATTTTCCTTTGTTAGAATTATAAAATTTATAGCAATTGAAGAATCATGCTTCGCTGACATTTAAATTCCACAGCGGTCTTGCGCAACATGAATCATGTTAATGTTGAGTAATAAAATCGTAATACTACCAGCTTTACTACCCAGAAATATAGTAGATAGGTTGGTTCGTATTTAGTTCACAATCAATATGTGATATGTGGATAATACTCTCATTGTTATGTTTCCAATTAGATACTTGCTACCAGGTAAGCAGTTTATTAGTCATGTAATTGTAAAACTAAGCAAAGCCACGGAAGAGAACCGAAATGTAATTAGTTGTCAGCATTTAAACAATAACATTGAAGTAGAAAATAACAAGAAATTGTAGTCATTGAATAAGAAAGAAATCTTACATGGGGATGTTGTTGGTAAAAGACAAATTAATAGTTAACTTGATTGTTGACTGACTGACACATTTCACGCTTCTTCTTGTTCCCACTTGTTTCGCACGTATCACACATGGACTTTATTAGTTGGTTAGCTAGTTTGCATATTGAAGGTGCGTGTCTTGCATTTTATGTAATTCATTTACTTTGTGGATTGGACCGAAACAAGGAAATACAGTAGCATTCAAATTGATTAAAATCACTTGAACATTAACTTAACTTAGGCAATAAACCGTTAGATATTTAATATTTACGTTCGTAGTACGTTTATATTACTGGTCACTTGTTTCATCAGGTTTTACATATAGCAACTGGGTTCGAAGAGACGTCATTATATTTGCCAGCCTCTCACTAATTTTTATTTATCCAAATAATTTTCTTCGCAAGTACTTGCTCACTGTACAAGAGTCAACAGGCGGATAGTCACTGGCACGACTGAATGAACGCCAAAGAACAGATGGTTTGGTTGCAAGAGGTAAAGTGAGGTGAGCGAGGTAAAACAGCCCAAGCAGACCACTGCAAGAACGTCAGGTAAACATTAGGCTGTGCTTGCAGCAATGGTGTGCACAATCAGCTCCCTCACCTCTTTCTTTACAGCGTTTGCACCTGAACAAAGAACAAAGATTGGAAACTGGAAGGTACATTATGAAGACTCCGACTAGCTGAGAATTTGAGATGCGCAAGTGTTGTGACATGGGTGACTAGTAAGAACAGGAAGGTGAAGTATAGAAGAAGAAGAATGGTTAGTATATATTAAGATGAAGATATCTTAAGAATAGATAAGGCGATGAAAAGAAATATTAGTGCAAGCAATGAGAAGCATTAAAACTTGTAAATTTCTTAATTTTAAGGTAATAAATTAAATTGTATTGCATGCAAAATGCGGTCTAATTACTCTAATTTATGATATGTTATAGTTGATATTGGAAACATTGAGGCACCTCTTTAACCTTATTTTATATTAAGTTAAACGTGTTAACTAGATAAACATATAATAAAGAGTGATATTAAATATTCGTTGCTATTAGTAAGAAATTAATTTGTTCTTAGCGTTCCCATTGTTCACATGATTAATGGAATTAGAATTCGGAATGCTCGGAACTGCAGGTTAATGTTGTAAGATTTAATAATATAAAGGTAACTTGTTCCAAAGTTGATTTACTCTAGGCAACCAAACGGACGATGTAAATGTATATTGTTTTAAATAGAATATTCTATAACATGCCACATTTTTTGGGTTACTAAATTATTGAGATTGGTTCTATTTTGTTATTTTCCAAATTTTTATGCGTATAGATACGTTATTGTTTGAAAAATATATTTAATGTGTCATTTAAAGTTGCCTAAGTTAAAATCTAAAAATTGAAAGTTAGCTTTCTAACCCTACAAATCACAACAAAAACGCTGTAAATCTGTCCATTTTAGAAAATTGAAATGGAATTAAATAATTACTTCAATAATAACAACTCTGAACAAAGCGTTAAATATTTTACCACTTAAATGAGATTAATCATGCGGGTCAACCAACTCGCTTAAAAACTAGGCAAATGTGTCAATCCCAAATATTCCATTGCCTCAAGCACACCTATTATCACCCAAAATCAATAAAGAAAATATCAACTATTCAATCAATACGCATCCAAGTTATATTATGCTAAGGTAATAACATGTTTAATAACATTTATAATATTTATTTTATTTCAATACCAGAATATACTTATCAATCATTTTTGGCTAAAAAAAATCTTTAAAATTAAATTTATATTTTCTCTTTACCGGGGGCAGCATAAATTATCACAAGCACATGAAAATCAAAGAAAAACTAGTGGGAACGGTCTACGTTATACAATGAAAACGCGATGAATATATTATGATTGGTATGGTGAAATATCTTCTTTCCTACAATTCCAGATGGTGGATGCGCCGAACAATGTGGGAAATGTGACAATTGGTCGGAGATAATTACAACTTAGGAAAAACTTTTAAATGAGAGCAGACAACTGATATTATACTTGTCAATTAAATATGTTTGGCCGACATTTGCGTAGCGCAATATTAATTGTTATTGTTCTTGACTGACACAATCAATAGTAGAGCACCACCACATGCTGACAAAAAACAGGAGGTTTATAAAGTTAGATATTTAGGGAATACGATATTGTTGTAAGAATTGTAACTTTTGTACGTTGTTTTAGTTTAGGCTAGAATGGATATTATTAAAAATATTTTAACTGTAAATGCAATACTTTAGAAAGAAAACGCATGGAAAAATAAAGTTTGCATCTTGAAATTCATTATTCATTAAAAATTTAATTTATATTAATTTATTCTTAAATTATTTTTCCAAAACATGTTATCGATTTATCGATATATCGAAAAAAGTTTAGGTTGAGCTTTAAATCGCCTTTTGTGTGGGCTTAGTAATCGGACCAGCATGGTACTTGCAGAATATATAGATATATAAATTCTAAGATGAGTTTTTTGTACAAATAATTAAATTGCAATTTTGTTTATATGCTGTTGTATGTTATATGCTTAGAAAAGAATTACTACACTTGGGAAGTTTTAATTGTACGCATGCTCATTTCTGTAATCAGTTTTTACACATCACTAAAGTCCTTATCAACATCCAGTGCTCTCAAGATCTCTTCCTTTCTAATTCTACTTTCAAGTACTTACCTATATACCTCGCTTTTAAATTATCCACTAATTTCTAAATTCTTATTTTATTGCCAATACTCAAAGTTATTAATTCCATTGGAATGATGCTTTTGCTTCTGTGCGTGCTTCAGGTATTCTTTACTTATGAATGACACCACATAAGTAAGTCAAAAAGCAAAACTCACCGCAACCGCCACCACTTAACGTCCTGCTGTCGCCGGCTGCGTTCGCGGCTTCGCCATCGTGTTCAATTTCGTTCCGAACTCGCGATCTGGCCGGACGTGCAACATTTACACCGCCGCCGCATGTTACCTACACAAGTCCGATACACCTGCGCCCTTGCGTTGCATTACCTACTTGCTGAACCAATTACAATTAGTGACACTTGTTCTACTAGCTTCCTCGATCGTTAAAAGGGACGAGCCGATAATTGTTTATCTTGGTTTGACAAGTGGAAGTCTTTTTCGGATTGGAAAGTACAAAAATAAATGATGACGGAAACGGTGGTAACAGTGCAGCCCAACCAAGGGCCTAACAACAATGCGGCGAAACCAGATAGCACACAACCTGGCCCATTATCGTGGCTTAAGATTAATTTGGATTATTTCCGCACTGTGCCTGGACAAGTAAAACTTGTTGAATTGGTAAGCAAGCAATTTTTTAATAGACTACTTAATATGTTATTATCTCATAAATAGACATTTTCTAAAATGTTTACCAATTATTATTGTAAGCTTTAAACATAGTTTTTAATCATATTTTATTCATGTTCACGTCAAACCACACAGCTTAGCATTTTTAATCTGCTACGTCTCCTCAAGTCAATATCTGTGGCTTTATCGTGTTGTGCATGGTAAGCACTCGACTTGGATTTGACTTTGAGTTAAACAACTTTCTAAATTTCTTTTTCTTTGCCTATTTCTCGCCTTAAAACATAACGATTACATTCAACAACAAAGTAAATGCATTGCGTGTGAGAACGGGACAAATAGTCAAATATTTTCATTTTCTTCCGAAATTAAATCCATTTATATGGAAATCTTGGATATTGCAATAATTTGCTTGTCTTGAACGTTCAACAAATAAAATTTTAATTTAAGAGCAGATATTTGTTTTTTTTTCAAATTTCCGATTCATAAAAGACGATTTTTAAAACTGAATATGGTTATTTTATTTTGAAGGAAAACTCGTTGAAATTGTTGCCATGTTTTTATCACAAGAGATGTAAATATATATTGGCAATTTTGTAGCACCAAAATAATAAAATTAAATTTATTAGTCTGTTATAAACAAAAATCACCAACTGTAGATTAATTTCTTCAAAAAATTGTTTGGATGCATTTTTTTATGGAATCTCACACTATTTTTTCTCGGAAAACATTGGATTATTGCTACAAATTGCATTGTGGAATTGAAGAACAAAATGAACAATACAAACAATATTAAAGTTTGAAGAATTATATTTGTATTGTCTTAAAAGTATATCCAGGAATGTTTTTCAAAGCATGAATATTTCTTAAAATTCATCAAACCAACTCTCATATGGAATTCAAGACAAATAACCTCAAAATATAGATCACTCTTTAAAAAATTAAGGTACTATTGAAAAGATTCATTTAGTTAAAGAGATAATGATAATTATCCTTCAATTTTTCCATGATATGTATCAACTCTAAGATTCACATCCGTCTTTAATTTCAAGACACATATTTCTCAACTTACCAACCTCGAAGTATGACATTTGGTTGAAATTTCGCATAGTGTTGGTGTTCATTCGCAAATAATATTTGCATACTTGGCATTCTTCAGTAAGTAAATATTACTTACGTTGCATTTGTACTAGACGCTCTCTACAATTGAATCCCACCATTCTCCACTCTGAGTTGAGGTTAGGAACGTCATCCAATCGCATTCAATCTACTCAATGCCTTACACCAACAATTTTACATATACAAGCCATTAGAACAATCACAATCCAAGTCGATGTAACGCTACTATTTTTGTATACATCTCAAGGTGTTAAAAGTTGTCCCTGCAAGGTCACATCGAAATGCGTTTCTCAGCTGGTGACGCGAATAGAAAAGGTGCTAATCATCTAGGAGGCAAACAGTCCACCATTTTGCATTTAATTAAATATTCAATAATATAGAATTAAGAACTGAATATAAAGGTATGTAGACTGTAGACGCATATGATTAACCGTATTACGAAGGAATAAATTATTTTTATTGGCTGCTAATACTGTTTCAGGTCAGCAGGTTTCTCTTAATTGCCAATAAAATAATCAATAAATATTAATAATTGAGTGTAACACTAAATGCTAGGTAGTGAGAGTATTGAGAAGGAACAAGCAGCGAAAGTTGCTAAATTACTTGCTGTTGGATTGAATATTACTGGGAGGATGGGAGAGTTTAGTCATCAGTAATGGAAGAAAATGTCACACGTGCAGAGAACCCACTAGAATGTCCCATCAATATTTAACAATGACGGTGTTTTACTGTATCATAAGATATCGGAGGGTGGAGAAATTAAGAAAATGTGACCATGTAAATTTAATCGATTAATAAATATTGGAATGGGTAATGTCCAAATGAGGGCATACGGTCAAAGAAAACTTATATGTACAAATTAAATAGTATGAAATGTATACTAGAGGTATGGAAAGAATAGGCTTTCCGCCACGTACGAAACTTTGCGTCGATTAAGTCGACACAAGTCGCCGTCAACGCTTGGAATACTCGCCGTCGTCGCGGAATAGGTATCTAGGAGGTACAAATGATAAATGTGTTTTCGCCCGAAACAGAACCTTCCGCATGTGACCATCATGGAACAAGATGCATATTCCGTGTAATAGTTTGACAGCTAAAGATATATTTATTAGTGTAAAACTCAATAATGAA
This sequence comes from Ecitoglossa quadriceps, assembly GCA_027574925.1. Lineage (NCBI taxonomy): Eukaryota > Metazoa > Arthropoda > Insecta > Coleoptera > Staphylinidae > Ecitoglossa > Ecitoglossa quadriceps. Next base: position 3,792,133 of record JAODGC010000010.1, read on the forward strand.
CAATACTAGAATTAGTTTTCTGGATTGTTACTTGTAAAATCGGGGCAACAGGGAAAAAAGTGCCTTTTATAGGTTATGATGAGAATTTTCTTCTTGCGCACTTTTTGGCGGATCATTAAGATATTGGTGAATAGATATTTGATATGGATAACATCATCAGAAGAAAATAATTAAATAAAAATCATATTCTGAAGTTTATATTTGAAGGTCAATCTAATGTTGGTCACAAATGTGTAAACACCATCTTCCTTCAGTTTTTGTATTTCGTACCGTAAATTAATAAAGTATAGGCCGTTCCAACTCAACTGATTTTTATAGATTCCCATGTAATCAAATTGTATTTTGATAGATCCGTTTTGCTCATAACAACGGATTTTCTGCAGATTGTCCATATCTATGAAAATTTTTATTGCACTGAATTCCTTTCTTGACATGTCGATAGAATGTGATTCGACTTACTTGATACTCAGTAGTGTAATGCTAAATACTAAATAGAATGAAATACAAATGTTGGTACTCTTAATAAATCTATGCTGTGAAGTTAGTTGGAATTATCCGGTTGTCACTTATACTATTTCCTTTCATACCATATTACTCCCTAAACAAATCAACACTCCTTATCCTAATCATTTTCGTAATGTGAAGATAACTGCATAAAAATGTTGCCCGCATTTTCTTTCCCATTTCAATTTTTATTAATTCCTACAACTTGCGTTGAACTGACGACATTTGACTTTCGCCTAAAATATATGTTTTTTCAAGCATGTTGAGTGGAAATGTGCGACGCTGCGATAAAATTGTTCCGAAAATGTGGGTATATTTATTATACGCCCACATTCGATTGCAAACGTATTTCAAAACAATTTCCAACTAGCAACGAGCTCAACTGTCGCCAAGCGACATTTACAAAATCCGGGAATTGGTGGAAACAAATTTAACTTGTTAATACATTTAGAATTGTGTTAGGTAAATAAAACACTTAAATAGAAACAACATTTTTAAAATAATGATTAAAACGAAAAAAACGTCATAATGTGCTGAAGCTAAGAAAAAAGTTGAATTTGTATAAAAATAGCAATATCTTCATTTAATTGACCTATTGACCCCAAATCAAGTTGAAGCTAATTTAAGAAATTATGTTCAAAGGTACAGGTTGTGCGAGAGAAGTGGATAGCAAATTGAAAATTACTTCGGTCTATTTAGATCGCCTCACTTAAAAGGATTTTAAAAGTATGAAGGAGAGAGTGTTAAATTTTATTTATTTAGTTACACTCCAAATTTCGGGATCCATAGAGGCAGCGCAAATCGCGTTCATCGGCAATTAACTTTTTAAACAAATTTGCAATGATATTTCTGAATTTAACCTGGAAAAATTCAAGAAAACATGTGACTCAGATGCGTTTAGGTATTCAAGGTTATAATGGGTTACAATGTTTATTGTTGCCAAGTAAACTATCCAAATATAATCGCCCACAATAAAGTTGTAATGAGAACAATGTGAAATTGAACGTATGGCTGAAAACCAATCTATTTTCGGTGTTTCACAAACATTTTCTATAACGAGTATGGTTGCCTTATAATTGCGAGAGTTTTTTTTCGAATGGTTACATTTATCTAGACCTCTAGACTAACTGAATTCATGAATTGCACTGAATTGAATCTTGATTAACTTACAATTAACAGTTGAATAAATCCTCGAGGAATGCTGGAACACTAACTTCAATTGACTTTCTGTTCAGTGTTCAACTGTTCACTCAAGCAAAATGAGCAGAACTGAATTCGAATCAAATTAATACTCAATTGAGAGTAGCAGACAAGCAGAGAATAAAATTGTTTTGTTAATTGAATGTATTCACAAATTGCAATGCGCAAAGTACATTGATATGAATATGTTATTAATAGCATTCGTATTTTATACTTGAGTTTTCTGGCCATTGTTTCATTTGGTGCATGTGCAATCTGCAAACTTCAACTAAATTCCAACGCAGTAATAAAATTGTCATCTTTCTGCTGACTATTACGATGCTGTTTAAGTTTGATGTGGAGACAAATAATATTGCGTAATGGAAACACTGATCTAAAAATAGATCAATATTACATAAGTAAGTTGCTTTTCACTTGAGCAAAGGAAAATTGCAGATAATGTAGTGTAAACATCTGCGTGATTGCCGTGGCAAATTGTTTGTTTTGCAGTGAGTCGCGTATGAAAGTCTTTGAAAACCAACAAGATGCTTGCTGTGTACTCATTGATTAATCATAACGAACATGATATTACATGCAAGGTGTTCACAGGCAAGAAAACAAACAGTTGTGGTATAATTTGCAGTGTATTCATGGAAACGATCGAGGAATACCTATTAGCATAATTCTACATATATTCATAATCACCTATTCTGCCAGTGAAATATGTTCGTTATGTATGCTACATTTTGCAATGGTACGTTAGTTGTAAATTTACTTTTTATGGCTTTGGGAAGTACGCTAAATACTAAACAGCCAGGTCACGAATTGGAATATTTTTCATCATCAAGGTATGTTCTCATTTGACAGTGACGGGACTGTAAGACTTCTAATCCAATGGGCTTTGTCTGCGTGGATCCATCCTAGTCGTCCCTCTTTTTTTGCTGAATTTATTTTGGCCAGATTGAGATAATGATTGTACTAACAAACACATATAACATCTGCTTTCAGCGCTTCCACCATTACATAAATTATTGTACTCCAAAATCTGAAACTCTGGCATACCAAAAATAATATTCTGGGTCTCAAAAACAGACGAGGTGACCAAGTGGTTAAAGGCTGCTAATGCAATAGACGACGAGAATGCCATGCGGGCAAATGGTATTCTCGTCGTCGGGGTGCTTTTCTGAAAACAATACAAAATATGAAATTATTAAACTGTTTTTATTAAGTAGGGTTACCATTTATTATATCGCATTAATCATGAAACATTTATTAGTTGCTGATTTCTTGTTGCTTAAAGCCTCATTGATTAATTAATTAAACCAACGAATAAACTTCAAACAAGCCCATACTTATCAAATAATTCTAGCATCAATTAGTCCAACTTCTAAGCACTATATAATTCCCCAATATATCAAAAAATCCTTAGACTGACTACAGAACTTGTTCCATGTTCCATATATAAATTAAATAGACTTTTTTGTCAGAAGCACCGTTTTTAAAATGTTTATTTCTGATATGCCTTGTAGCAAAAATAGCTAATATTTTGATAGCAATAAATAGAGGACTAGATACCCTTTTTATTTTAGCATATATTAGATGAGCCTCGATGTATAGAAAGGAGATACGAGCAATTGAGTGGAAGCCCTGTGTATATTTTCTATAAGCGGCTCAGCATCCGATTCGATTATTTCTAACTTCACACCGGTGAATGAATTCAATTCTTACACAAGGGCACTGTACAGATTAGATTTTCAAGGTTACTACATTTATTAACTGATTAATTTTTGGTTTAGTAATTTTAAGTTAATTGCCTACAGTATTTGAAATTCCAACTGGTGTTAGATTTTCTACTTATTTTAGCAACCAACGATACTGTTCGCAGTATTTCACGTGCAAATCCTACTTACATCGGCACCATGTTCGTATTTAGCGTTGTAATCCGAGAGCAACGCACGGCAAGCCAGCCATGCATGCTATAATTGTCCGGATTGTCCGCATTGTAATAGATTGCATGGTTTGTACAGTCTGACGTAGACTCACGCTTTAGTTTTAGCATTTCAGTTGGAATCGCACTGCTGTAAGCGCTAGGAACGAAACTTAACTCTTACTTTATTCAAAACGCCGCAAAATGCAAGATCCGCATGCAACAAGTGAAAATAGCAATGACCTATCTTCTATTGCTGCCATTTAGAAATCTAGAAATACTTTTTGTACTAAACTGATGCTCACGTTGTAAGAACTTGCAAGCACACGACACTAATTTAGTTAATTATCTCTGTGCACTTGTATATCACAAGATTAGAGAATATAAGAAAACAGAAGTTGCAAATTATTAGAATTTTACAGATATAGCATGAGTGTGATGATGCAATAGTTGATTATAATCATGATATAACTCGTCACATGTTACGTTAGATGTTGTTATTTCCTTGACGGTAGCACCTTGTTGTTTGGACATTACTCAAGTGCCTAGTAAATTTTGATGTTATTTAATGACTGTTGTTAACTTTGTAAAGTTCATCGGCGAACAAAAGTTAAGTACAAAGTTAGGTTAATTCGGATGAAGATATGACTGAATGTTGTTAATTGAATGAGACATATGTGTAGGCATTGTTTAATTAGACCTTGGTTAAGTTGATGATATTAAACTCTGCTTTTGTTTAATCCATTATTTTGGATTCAAATTGTGGGTTCTTTTAACCTGTTAATGTTTTAATTAACGTGGACATGATACTTTTAGAGGCAAACAAACAATTCGAAATGAGGATTTTTGCTATTTTTTATATGGTGGCAAGGTTTATTTCATAGTCTCCTGCTGCTAAACAACCTTCAAACTCCTGCGGTTCTTAATATAATCCTTCAAGTCTTCAAATATCTACCCACAACAAAGAAATTGCTGATATATTTCTCACCACTGACCAATATTAATAGAAATTAATGAATACTACCTCCAATTGTGAAACTGAAGAAGGCAAGATGTCGAAAACATTATTACAACATCAAATATTTAGTAGGTGTCAAAATAAATACCAGCCAAAAGTTATTTATGTTGGATGTTGACAGACGACCACTTTAACAACTTTACAACAAAACTTTTGCCTCATCCTCAGCTCTTGTGAATTAAATTGCAAATTAATTAATAATTGATTTAAATTTGTCGTAGACATTCTACTTGTCTTCCACATTATTATATTGCATCAACTATCATGCCTCTTAGCAATTGTTAGGACTAAATTCTGTGAGAATATATATGATTGGATATTCTCCCAGCATGCAACTTTATTCTGCGGCGACGGCGGATAGGCTGACGTCGACTTTTACTGGGTTTGGCATTCTGTGGCTCAACAATGTTGCGTGTAGACTTCGAGTGTCGCACGATATGTCGAACGACGCATGGGTTAAGTCATACGACAATAGTGCGGATCGTGCGACATGACATAATTTCGATTTGATTTCAACAAAGTACAAATGACACAACATAATTTGTTAGCATTGTTTAATCATATTAATTGTTGACATAAAACAGTTGGATGGATCAAATAAGGAACAGTTTTTGGCACTACGGCTTTTTACAAGAATAACATGCCCACTTTGTAATAAGCAGAGTTCCCAGCATCAAATACCACTCATCGCTATATATATAGACAAAGTGGCGCTTTGGGGTGACCAACGCTTAATATAGGAGCATCCCTTTTTTGTTCCTTTAACGTTTTTGCTAAGAGAGTAAGAGTTAATGAATACATTTAACAAATACTTTTGGGTAAAGGCAAAAGACACCTCAAATTAATACAATAACTTAAATAACAATTTGAAGGTTAGAACGTGTGTTGAGTAAGATTTTAACGCCCATACACACGCTCACGTCTTCTTTATTTGTCTAACATCTCAGGGCGTAGTGGTAAAATACAGTTGGAACTATGCCTGGAAATGGCTTGCCATTTCCAAGGCACCAGAATCGCTTTAGGCTTCGTGACAAAACTTGGCGTCAATTAAGTCGACACAAATCGCCGTCAACCATTGGCATATTTGTCGTCGCCGCGGAATAGGAACCCAGAATTTAGAACCGTGTTTCTCGAATATATACTTTGCTGTCGCTGTTAAAGTCAGACGTGTTATTAAATAAATCAGTTATAATTGTCCTTAATATAATAAGAACACACTAAATGTTCATGTACTTTAAAAATACAATAACAATAATAAAGTATTTTTAAAGTAGTTTTTTATTATTACAAAGCTTATTTAGCTATTATATTTATTTTTAGTATAAAAATAAAATAATGTGCTGCTTGGAAAAAATAGTAAATAATTTTTTTATGTATTTCCAACATAAAATAGCAGTAATAAAATACATACAGGATATATGAAGGTCATTATATAAAGACTCAATGCTATCCATTTACTTATCTCAAAAAAATTGATTAAATTACTACATTGTCTGCAATTTATGTGTTTTAATCGTTTTCTCCAATTACCCACTTATGCACCATTAGTGTATTCTAAAATGCTCCAAGTTAATTAAGAAACGTTTGTCAAACATTTCTTACATTTTCTGACTTGTGAATGCATGACATCATGCATTAAAAACGTGCATACCAATTGAATGCTTTATAACGCCTACACACCCATAAGACGGAATCGCAACGAATTAGCAAATATATTACCACAAGCATCTATTCCAGACCACTTGGTGATTAGACTGTACAACTCAGCAAATGCAAGCACAAAATGTAATTATTCATACACGAAAGAGTGCATATTATTAGCCTACACGTTTGCAGAGGTTCAGACGGAGCCATACAAGATGCACAAGTCAGTCACAGCTACTGGTCATGCGCAATAATATGCAATAGCGTAGATTTTGACATCTTTCTGCTCCTCCTTGTTGTTTTCATTCTCATTCGTGCGTCAAATATTGCCTTGTTTCATAAAGTTAGAATGAATTGAACAAACTCAACTCATATTGCAACTTCGTGTACAATACCATTGAGGAATTTCCAATTTATATCGAATTTGAAAGCAAAGAAAGCAAAACCGAAGTCTTGGTAAGCGATTCTTCAGAATGCTCTGAATTAGTTGTGTGTTAGTGTGAAACTTTAAGCTAATTAAATGTTAATTGAAAATGAGTGTTGTTGCTTATTTAGTTTCATGTTTTCGGCGTACGTAGGTGCCATGCATGGTAATTGAGGTAAAGGTGAGTATGATCATTTGTTGTTAGAATCACTCACGCTTTTTACTTTTTTGGATTGTTGAGAATGGTGGTGATGCACCACTTTGGTGTTTTTGTTTTTATTGTAGACATGACCTGTTTGGCTTAGTTAGCTAATAAGCTGTGAATGTGATTTCTAGAATTATTATGTATTACCATCTAGCAGAGACACAACTCAAGTTATTTGTTTGTCTGTTTGCATAGTGGAAGATAGAATTCAGGTGTCAAAATTAAACACTTTAGGAGTTTTGATAAATAATTAACCAAAATATTGATTTGTTTTATTTTTAAATATAATTTATGAACAGACTTTAATTGAGGTTTATTGAGTCGCTAGTATCAAAATAATAAATGTGGGTAGTATTGCTGAATTATAGCAATTAACAAAATATTATAAATAATTTGTTGGTTTAACATTCCTGTATCACAAATGGTGAAGACGCAGAAAGAGTTGCGTTTCTTGTCACAAAATTGCGATAGAAAGTCTTATACCTTCAACCCGTTTGCTCTAATAAGAAGGCAAGTTGACAAATAACTTCTATTGTTCACCTAAAAGCAAATTCAGAAAAATACATTTGTTAATGGTTTCCTGAGTGACACAATAAATTAAACTATACAAAAAAGAAAGAAGTCTACTTTCCAGAATCTATAATGTTTTGGGGAAAACACTGAAAGTTAAGAAATAATAATCTCTGATCCATTCAAATTAAAAATACAATTCAAGAAATAAAAATATTCTAATTAGTCTTAAAAGTATGTTATTTCTGATATACTTTCAAACTTCCCGAAATTTTCAACAACTCTAATTAAGGAAGCGCGAGTTACTGCTTTGTTTGACATTACCAACCATTTCAAATTAAACATAGACTAAAAAGCAGAATTAAAAATGTTTCAAATCTCTCAGATATAAATTGAGTCCGGCCAATATAATTTAATTCATTGCGCATTTTTATTATACTTGTGCAAGTCACGCGTGATTACCGTTTATGGAAGCTTCCGCACGTTTGTCCATCAGTTTCCGGTTGACCATGATGACATTGACGACGTGCAAGAATGTCAACTGCATTACAACAATTACAATTATGAATATATCTTATATCTTCCAGAATATTTGCTTCAAGTATGAGTTTAACCTCAAAATACTCCAATTTCAACATTTTTCTTCTCCATCAAAACAATCCGCTGCTTTATCGTACTGTAATCGAAGCGGAACAAATTACACCACTCCCTCTCATTAAATCAACATTCATCATGTACCATAAGTCAACAACTTGCACAATAACAGCAATAAACATCCGTGAATTATCCATTTGCTGCACTAGCCATATGTTGAGTGCTACCTTTGCAAGAAGCACTACGGCAGAAACAGTTTACATTAGAGTGGTGAAAACAATCTGACCATCGCGACGTCGTCAACGTCAACAAACTTGGAAATTGCCATGTAGTCTGCATGCAGTTGTTCTTTGCCGGCGGTCACCTGAAGGAGGTCAACCAACTCGAATGGCACCGATCAACCCAACGTGAAATGGGTTCCTGTTTGATTCTTGGATCGTTTATCGAACTTGAATTTGTATTTCGGTGTGGATTTGTATTCAAAGAGATTCGAGAAACTTGTAACTTTTAGTTTAGAGACTATGACTATGTATATGCAGATGGACCTGTTGGCAAAGACTTCAATGAGAAGACCATGAAGACAAGAGAAGAGTAGAGAGTTTAGAAATTGTTAACTATGCTAAATTAGGATTAACGAGGTTTTTATGGTTATGTGAGATTGTTTCGAACTCAAAATGTTGGATTTTTTTAGAGTTGGTAAAAAGAATGTTAATTAATTAAACATAAGTTGGTTTAAGATTAGAGTGTATTTCTAATCTAGTAGTGCACCAATAATTTTTGTCCTGTGGCTTGAGGGGTCGACTGATTTAAAAAAATGTGATTGAGATTTTTTTCAATTAAAATTGATTGTTTAACAAATAAAAACAAAAATACCCAAATGTTGTGCTTTTGTGTTCAACCACAAAGAGTTAAATAAGTTATATCTTACTTGTTTCTGCAAATAAAATTTGATTAGTTTGCTAGATATTATGGCCATACCATCTCAGCTGATTCTAATAGGTACAATTAACTCACAGACTAATTCCTACCTTGACGTATTGATAGAATGGACTAAATATCATTTTGGTATAAACATGTGAAGAAAATTTACAATTTAAGGCATCAAATGCAGTTTTCGAAAGTTGCAAATATAAGGATCTAATTTAAATCAAGAAGCGGATAGAGACGGAAACTAAACTTTACTATCCAATTAATAACATTTCCCGTCTTATTTGTAAACAAAAATTTTAGTTGCACTGTCTGCAAGTACATTACATGAAAAACCAACTTAACCAACAAATCTTCAACTAATTAAAAATGCATTTTCTGCCTTCAAGCAACATAAAACTAGGTTATAATTGAAATTCATAACCACTCATTATTTCAACTACGTCCGTTTAATTGAGAACTAGAATAACTGCATATTTATTTGGTTCACTGCGGTAATAAGGCGTAAAGTGCGTTAGAAAATCGTACAAAAATTATAATGCTCGCCGACGCGAAAACAACAGTTATTTCATTCCATTGCAATTGTGTACTGAAGCTCACAATTATTTTACTTTGTGGTCATCATAATTGCTATAGTATATATTTGTTGTTGTTTTAGCTTTTTGGAATTATCTGCATGTCATTGGCATCTCCAGCTTACCTGTCTGGCACACACTGGTTCCTCTTCGTTGTCACCATCAGCTTCATTGGCACACTTATCTGGACCTTTGTGTACTTGTTGGGAATTCGTGAAGCTCTGAATTTACATATTGATTGGCTTTTTTCGGTAAGATAATTTGTTGCCAAATTAAAAAAAAATTAAGCATGTAGGGAATTAGGACATCAATTAAAAAATGGTTAACTTTATTTCTAGGAATTGGTCAATACAGGAATCTGCACTACTTTGTATATTATTGCATTTATTGTGCAATTGGCTGTGTGGACACCAATGCATCGTAACTTCCGAGCTGTTAATCTTGCAGCAGGCGTAAGTTTGAGCTTGTGTCTTCATTGCTTTTAATTATTTTTGATTAATTTCCACGTGGTGACCGTGGAATTCACACGTATCTCAATGTTTCACTCAGTGGATGATGTCTTTGTGGTCAATCGTTAAAGGCGTACCATATCAGAATCTAGTGCCTGATAGTAAACAATCAGCAGCTGAAGATTAACATGCCAGATGGGCACACATTTAGATTATTATATCGTCCACCTTGAAAACCGATACAGTGGAATATTTATTTAGGACAGAACGTTTTGTAGACATTACATAACATACGCATACCTATAAACCTTTTCTCAATCTTCCAACACTGTCTTCTACTCTTTCAACTAGAATTAAGTTTTCATTGTGGAGATTTTGTAGAATAAAGTTACTCCGAGATTTGGCTTGATCACTCCAAAATTCATGAGTAATATCGCAGATATAACCACCCCAACACAATTCTCACCACAAATTAGATAATTAGAACGGTAGATGGGCTAGATGTGGATTTTTAATATCTGCAATCAAGAAATGCATAAATCAGAAGAGCACGTTTCATTTTGCAATAATAGTTTTTCTATGTGATTAATTCATTTTATATTTTAGTGTTTTGGTCTTTTCAACACATTGGTATATGGTTTCGGGGCCTATTTGCTCTACATCGAATGGAAAAGCACACGGACGACGCAGTAATCTGAACATTGGACAAATCATAAACTCGATTTTAAATGGCGTGCCTGCCAGCATCACTACAATCACCATAAATGACGACATGCATTTTAGTTCAAACCGTCAATAGAGTACCAACCAATAAATCTTATAAACAGACCATGATCATAAATCGATTTTATTGAGAGGAAATGTTACAGTTCAAAGATTGATTTATTTATATTAAGTATCTAAGTTTAAGAAGAA
>JAODGC010000010.1:3834327-3848500 GCA_027574925.1 Ecitoglossa quadriceps
GTGGTCCTACTTGTTGGAAGAAATCAGTCACGACTTGAATAACACCCTGATGCAGTTTTAAATGGTTTTATTTAGAAGTGCTAGCAAGAGTGTATTATCAATGCAGCATCCGGCAGTTCCTGACTTCAACTAGGATGCTGCAAGGATCTAGTTGATCATTCGGAATTTGCACCACATCATTTTATGCACAGATAAAACTCATCTGAATTGGAAATAAGAAAAAGTGGAATAAGGTAATAAACTGGCTTATTTATGTATTTAATAACTGAATATTTTTAAATCACACAAGACTTGAAATGATGCAACAAGTTACTAGTTGGCGCAAAAAACACGTAACCAGATGGTGAACATTAATTCCATAAGGTACTCAAAGTTTTGTATACATCAAAAGTCTAACATGTTTACTATAATTGTTACATATATATTCTATATATAATAGGAAAAACTATCAGACTGTTATATAACTATGTTACAAGATCAATCCAACACATCAGGATAAAGCATTTAAACAAAACTAAAATAAATAAATAAATAATTTTTCTCAGGTTATTTCTACTCAGGTAAAAGTGTACCCTGTACGTTGTCTATCAACAAAAGTTGTTCCCGACATAATTACGCGAAACTGTAGCTTTCCTCGTCTTACGGATTTCGATACCAGACGGAAATTGCGATGCATCCTGCGCTAAGCTGGCAACTTTTGCACGCGAACGCCACACTTTAATTTTGTAATCATCGGATGTGGTGACAAGCATCTCTGGCTCCTTGGGATTAAAAGCCACAGAACTGACAACGTCATCGTGAGGGAATTTAGCCAAACACACGCCATAGTGTCGATCCCAGAGGTAGCCGTGCTTATCTTCCGCGCCACTGAATAATTCATTTAAATAAAACATAAATAAATATTATCTTTGTTATCTGGGCATTGTGATAATGCAAAGGAAACGATTCTTACCTAGCTACATACTCATCGCATACGTCCAAGAATATAAAAAAGCACTCGTTGTTTGGTGTATATGCCTTATGGGCGCGTAACATTGTACCAACGCGTTTCAGCGTCACCAAGTCGATCACATGAATATCAATTTCTTGAGCAATTGGTGGAGGATCCAAAGGATGTGGTATTGTGTATCCTTGTGGCCATGGTCTACTATTCACATACAAGTATCTGAAATGAATCATCAAATTACAATCGGAAATACAATTTCGATAGGAAGTAGTCTACCTGTGATCTGGACTTAAGCCCATTCCAATAATGTGTCCGTGAAGATCAATCAGATGATCAATTTTATCGAATTTATCCGATACAGAATCATAGTTCAACCAGTCAGGCTCTGGTGGAGGTGCTAACTTTTGCATTTCCTTCCTCTTTTCTCGCAGTTGCAATCGCTCCTTCAACGGTAATCCAGGATCGATTAGTTTTGGAAAGACAAATGGTTTAATTCGCTTAAATCCTACAAGGCAATTTCATCCACATAGAAAGCAAGGTCGAAATAAATATGGAAAGTAAGTAAATACCTATTTGATGTGGTGTATAAGTCTTAAATCCAGTTGTAAATATTAAATATTTGTCGTTATCCGCCACATTTTCTTCGCCTGTGTCGCAGCTAACAAAGTCCAGAGAATTTTTTGACATATCGTCACTTAAGCTATCTTCGTGGCTATGCTCGTTGTTTCGGTCGTATTCAAAATCACTGTCGCCACTATCACTATCATCAGACAATTGGTTCTGCACTTCGACATCGCGATACTCTGAATTGTACATGATAGAAGAGTCATAGTCTAATCTTTCAAAACAATTTCCGCATTCATGTGAGCTTCCAGCAGCTACATAATAAGAAAAAGTATAAAATCAATATTTAATTATATTAAAAGAAGTGTACCTTGATTAAGTCCTTGTGCGAAGTGTTCTATATCACGATGACTCAAAGGATTACCTCGTTCAAGGCGATTATCTACCTTTTCAGTGGTGCAATCAACATCCATTTCTTGACCTGCATACTCCGAATTTGGCAGGCAATTTGCAATCATAATGTTACGTACAGAGCTGGCATTGCGATTGTAGAATTTGTACATGTTTTTTATAATAGGGATGTTCTCAGATTCAGTTTCTTGAGATGCTTTGTTCAACTTTAAAATTGATGTGCTAATTAAGTGTGCCAACCAGTGGAGATCCCCAGAGAGTAGTAATTGATCACTGTACCAGGTGCCAAAAATATCATAAGGTTTACTTCCTATCCTGCACTGCAGTTTGAAATCATCTAAGATACATAGGTTTAAATTAACAAGCAACATCTTTCTTGATTACAATGTGAAAATGTGTGTTACCTTCTATAGAAAACACTGCAATCTCACCAGATGTACTATGTGGTGTTCCAAAATGAACTCCAGAGACCAACAACAAAGTATCTGACTCATTAAACTGTGATAGCTGTGTATACTTCCATGAAAATTCTTTCATATCATGATAGTGCCTAATCGTGGTTGGGTAATCAGAGTTCCACAACTGCAAAATACCAAATTATTGATTAGTGTAATTGATAGAAGCATTAAAATTATTCTACGTACCAAAACAGTCCCGTCTTTAGAACAAGTAGCAAAGTATTTGCCATTGTGTGAAAAACTTACATGTAGTACTTCATTGCTATGATTTGTTAAAGTCTCAGTCTCTATAATTGGGATGTTGTAGCATAATCGTTTAAATTCATTATACCACTGACACCCTAAAAAAGCAAAAAATTGTGATCTAAAATTTATTTCACACTCTGTTAAATCCTACCTTGTACAATTGGTACTGATGAATCTACTTTAAAGTTTATATAAAACAGGCGCCTCCACAACAGATCATCTCTGCTTGATTGAAACCATATTTTACAAACAGTGCCAACTTGTAACAAATCTTTGTAATCAAGAAATTTAAAAATATGATGGAGGGCTGGTTCTGGAAGGTATTTCCACAAGTCGTTATCCATTTGGCTCTCCATATCTTACCCGTTCGATACAGCGGAATTCATAGAACTAAAGCAATCGTCACCGATTCATTTAAAACGTTTAAAACTGTGAATTTTACTTTTGACTCGTTACAGCTCTCAGCTGATTATTGAAATGACAATAAACGTCACTTGCACTCGCTTTTGTATTGCTTGGGAGAGGAATATTGGGAATATCTTTATATTCTCATCAGATGTCACTTATACGCAAGTTAAACAAAAAGTTAATAACAATAACGGTTTATTACGAGTTTACTTCGTTTCTTTGTTGATTTTTATATAATTGGAGACGCAAGACTTCTCAAAAGGATACAAATGAGTCACTTAGTAAATAATATAACCTATATCTTGTCGTGTATTTTTGTTATTTTGCACTTGACATATATTTTTGTATTCTTCAAACATATTGTATGCATGAAAAGTGTGAATTTAGCAGTTTCCTACTTATTTATCAGTTTTCATATTCATATTGCCAATATTGTTGTGTTGCCTTCCGTTCCCCGTGAAATCAGCTCAATGGAATCTGCCAACCTCCAACTATGATTCAATTGGAATTTTCGAATAAAACTGCAGTCAACTACGGACAATTAACAGGAATGGAAACACTACTAATGTTCCTCCTTCTATTGTGACAATTATCAGCACCATATCGACAATTACTGCACCAATTTCTACATCCTCAATATCTAATTCTAATATTAATGGCCAGCAAGAAACTAATGATGATAATGAAAATAATGCATCTGACTTGTGCGCGTTAAAAAATATATCGGTGTTTCTCATAGTTACGTATAATTATGCATTATTTACAAGGAATAGTTTTACTTTACATACTTGAATGAAGGATGTTTTGCAACACATGATTTGGTATTGGATACCTAATGACCTTGATAAGATCAATGAAATTTATCAGAGCCTGAATGGAATCATTAGAATCATTTTTACTTGTGACTATATTCATCTTTATACACCCGAATTGAAGCTAAACAGTGTTTTGTTACAACAAATTAGAAATTATGACGTAGGAATGTTGGAGAGGATAAAAAAGGCTACAAATGAATTAATTATGCAAACATTAAAATTGAAATAAAGCTGATTTATTTTCATCGAATATATAGAATAAAAACGTGTGAATGCGTTTATCACCTGACGGATCTTATTTAATATGAAGTTTTCCGATGTGAAACGAATCATTAATGCATGCACGGTGTGTTTTTCAAATTGTACTTAGTTGCAATGTGAAAAAAACAAAAAATACTTATTATTTCCAGCTATTATAGAAATAATTTTATAAGATGATTAAGTCGAACCAATATTATTTAAATTTCTTTCCGGTATACAATGTGTTCCAATTAACATAGCGAAACGCTCAAATTAATACAGAAATCTATGCATATTACTCGCAAACCTCATCTCAATCCACAGTTAATCGAATGCTTTTAGAAAAACTATATGGAATCTACATAAACACAGGACTGCAAAATTAAGGAATTGCTAGATGTTATTCACTCATGAAAGTGTTTGCCTACTTTCATTGCCAAAGCAATGGGCCGCACTTGTCCGAATTCTAATACCCATCTCAAATTATATACCATCCATCGATTGAAACAGCGACTCAAGTTTTCCTGAAGACATTACAATTGACGCAATAAGTGCGTCCGCATTTTGGTTTTTCATCGAATTTTGGATGAAATTAACAAGCTAAATAAATCACCTAAAGTAATGCCTCACGATTCATATTGTTTAGTTGTTTAACTCTCCTTTTCATGAAAAATCTCATTTACTTTCATATATATTTACAATCGTTACGATAAAACGTTCAACTCAACATTTCACATAAAAGTTATTACATCAATTATAATTCGCCAATTAACCGTATTCAATTAATAGTATATATGAAGTCTCAATTATTTTCTACAACTAGGTGCTGTTTGCTCTTCACTTAGTATTAATCACAGATTTGCAGCAAGTTCGAAGACACAGAACTCATACACAATACAAAATAATGTAAATCTGTTCTAAATACTAACTTGAACAATGAATTCTTAGACATAACATCAAAATGTGTTCAATATAAAGATTATTGACAACCGCCATCTAGCTCGTGTAAAGTCAAAGTAGATTACTTATTAATTAAGTAGGAATAGAAATTCAAGCTCGGGCGTGATTCTTGGCCAGAATCCAGTCACGCTAATCGTCGAATTTAATAGAATTTACACCCATGTCGATTGGTCCACCCCTATAAGATCCACGCTTTTTTTTCGTCTTCTCATGCCGGAAGGACTTCCCACGCGTAAACTTGAAGTCTTGATTAGCCTTATCTCCCCAAGAACCACGTGCATTCATCTGAATAAAGAAACCAGTTAATACACACGCAAAAGATGGCACACAGTTAACGCGCATAAAAATCAACACTTACCTATTATATACAAAATTAAAACCTGACTTAAATTTAGATCATTAACGAGTTGTGAGTTAATCGAAGGTTATTTTCTTATTTTCCGCAGGTTTATCGCCGCCGCCAAAACTCTTTCTAAATCCTCCACCACCCCCGCGTCCTCCACCAAATCCACCACGACCAACATCACCGCCATCAAATGATTTCCTGAAGCCACCAAATCCACCGCGACCTCCTCTACCGCCAAATCCACCGCGGCCTCCTCTATCACCAAATCCACCGCGGCCGCCTCTATCGCCAAATCCACCGCGGCCGCCTCTATCGCCAAATCCACCGCGGCCTCCTCTATCGCCAAATCCACCGCGGCCTCCTCTTTCGCCAAATCCACCGCGGCCTCCTCTTTCGCCAAATCCACCGCGGCCTCCTCTATCGCCAAATCCACCGCGGCCTCCTCTATCGCCAAATCCACCACGCCCGCGAAAACCGCCGTCACGCCCAAAACTATTGCGACCCTGCAAGGAAAAGAGAAAAATATAGTACAACGCATGACAGCTACACATAGCTGTAGTAATGCACGAACTCATTTCACAAGACTGGAAACATGATGGTATGACTAAAGCAGGATGTGTTGTACAATTTTTTCTCTTTTCATGTCGAAGGTCTTGCATGTGAAAAGAGTCGTACATTACCTTAGCATCAAAAGAATTATCTTTGAAGCGGGGATCAACATAAACATCCTCCTCGCGCACTCTCCGGAATGGAGTCGATGTACGACGCTTCTATAATAATCACATAAATGAATTCTACTGTTGTGATGTAAAATAATACAAGAAAAAAATAATTGTAATTGAAATATTACCTTCCGATCGCCGCCTTCTCCATTACCCTCTCCTTCCCGAACAAAGTTGTTGTAGTTATTTTTCTTTCCGGAATGGAAAACCTCGTCATCTCCTTCATCATCAGCTTTCCTTTTCAACCCTTGTTTTGGAGTGCTGGGAGAAGTATCTTTGCCATTAGTAACAGTTTCAGCCACTGATTTAGCAGGAGTATCTTCATCTGAAGAATCTTCTTCCGAATCCTCAGAGCTAGATTCTGTTTTTTTGGCGAGCACAGCTTTAGCGACAGGTTTAACTGGTGCTTTTTTTGAAGATGCAGTGGCATCATCGTCAGAAGAATCTTCTTCTGAACTGGAGGCAGCTTTTGCTGCTAACTTGGAAGCTGCTGCTTTTGTAGGCGCTTGTTTGGCTTGCGCCTCATCCGAGGAATCTTCCTCAGAACTTGACTCTGTTTTCTTTGCAGCTGGTTTAGCAGCGGTCTTAACTGCAGGTTTCGCCGGCTCTTCATCAGAGGAATCCTCCTCAGAACTTGACTCTGTTTTCTTTGCAGCCGGTTTAGCAGCTACTACTGGTTTGTTAGCGGCCTTAGATACAGGTTTCGGTGGCTCTTCATCAGAGGAATCTTCCTCAGAACTTGATTCTGTTTTCTTTGCAACTGTTTTAGCAGCGGTCTTAACTGCAGGTTTCGCCGGCTCTTCATCAGAGGAATCCTCCTCAGAACTTGACTCTGTTTTCTTTGCAGCTGGTTTAGCAGCTACTACTGGTTTGTTAACGGCCTTAGGTGCAGGTTTCGGTGGCTCTTCATCAGAGGAATCTTCCTCAGAACTTGACTCTGCTTTCTTTGCAGCTACTACTTGTTTGGTAGCGACCTTAGCTACTGGTTTCGCCGGTTCTTCATCAGAGGAATCTTCCTCAGAACTTGACTCTGCTTTCTTTGCAGCTGGTTTAGCAACTACTACTGGTTTGGCAGCAATTTTAGCAGTAGGTTTCACTGGCCCTTCATCAGAAGAATCTTCCTCAGAACTGGACTCCATTTTCTTTGCAGCTGGTCTAGCAGCTACTACTGGTTTTGCAAGAGCCTTAGCCACAGGTTTTGTAGCATCCTCATCAGAAGAATCTTCTTCAGAACTAGATTTAGCTTTCTTAGCCAATTGTTTTGCTGGAGCCTTCTTTGGTGCTGTTTTCACAGCTGTGGGTTTGGGTGTGGTTTTTGGAACCTCATCTCCTGAAGAATCAGAGCTAGATTCTGCCTTCTTGGCGTTTCCATTTAAAACTGCTGTTGGTTTTTTTGCCGGCGGTGCCCCTTCGTCACTGCTATCTTCATTTGATCCAGTACTAACTGACTTTAACTTTTTGCGACCATTATCGATGTAAAACTTAACTACTTCATCAAGTAAAGGAGATCCCTTCTCAAGTTGACCCTATTAATAATAAAAAAACAATTCTAAAAACATCGAAGAATGCAAAAACATAAAACACGAGGTACCAGACCACGTGTTATAGGTTAGAAAAGATGCGACACGCACAATACACATGATGGAAGAATGAAAATGCCAGACAGACATTATTAAGCGAATTTTAATATTTACCGGTTTGCATTTGTTTTTGTAAATAGTTGCTACAGACTTGTCTTTTCTATTCAGGAATTCGAATACCAAAGCACTGGAAATAAGGTCCGCCATGTTGAAGCGTAGATTCAGAAGAGCGACGCACCACGCGGCTTCGAACCGACGTTCATAGAGAGGTTTGTGAAACGAATCGAAGCACACCGAGCACGAACCGACGTTGCTGATGCGCACGCGCATCTCGAACTGGAACGATACTTCTCGAAAAAAATTTGAAAATTTAAAATTCATATAATTATTTAGAGTACATTATAGTAGCAAAATATTTCAATTCATTTAATAGAAAACTGAGAGTATTTAAGTAGTACAATTTATGTCTAAATTACCATATAATATTTAATAAATATGTGACGTTTGTATCAATCCCACTTAGTCCAAAAAAAATTATAATAAATTTCAGCATGCCCAAATTTTCATCAATTATATCTTATTGTAAATTGCCATTAGGCATTGTTAATCTCATACTACTTGTAAAACTTTAAATACGCAATTTCCTTTACGATGGTTCTGATGATTTCTCATTGTTGGTATCTTCATCAGGTTTCTTTTCGGAAGTTTGCTCACTTGTTTGCTCTCTTGTAATTACTGCACGAGAACTATCATCATCATCCGAACCAGAACTGGAAGATTCGCTGGAAGACTCCCCAAACGCACGGTGTTTATGAAAAATACAACACTCTGTAAAAGTTTCCTTTCATTAACTGTGATTGCATAGTCATTTTGAAACTACAAACGCTTCGATTTCTTTTTATTCATATTTTCGTTATCGACAAAATCCGATGCAAAGGTGACCGTTTGACTATGCTCTGGTAATCTTAAAGTGATCAATGAAGGTAGTGGGGGTAAAACCTAAAAATAAACAAACATAAATTATGATTGTTAGCGGCCGCTATTACATAAGTTATACCGAAAATACATTACTGCAACTTTTATTTCAAACATATGCATAATAGAAACCACTAGACATCGGAGGACACGAGTTCGAATCTCGTTGGGAGTAGAGCCAGCAATGAATATTCTCACTGAATCGAACCCCAATAAGTTAATGTCTTTACAGGTATGGGTAACAATACACTTTACCGTGAACCCAATGCATAATTTTCAACGTTTAATTTACATTAGAAAACGCTAAATCCTAAATTTTGATTTTTACAATACAACCTGCATAAAAACTCGAGAGTAACTACCGCTATTGCTAAAAACTCTATTGTGTCGCATAGAAGACTACCCAAAACAAATAACCCCCTCAAAACATAACAATGACTTATTTGCTTAGCTCAAGTAAAACTAACTTACGGTCATTACAAACATGTAAATATCACTTATAACCTCTGGAAACATCACCGAGATCAAACTCTTATGAATTTAGAACTTACAGAAAAAGCCTGCACAGCATATCACATACATATTATACAAATACCATAAAAATTAATCAATTGGAATCACTTATCAAATTTGTAATCAATTCTATGCCTTTGTGCATATAATCTTAACAATACAAATAAACGGTCTTTATCGATCCATACAAATTATTACGTTATAATTGTAACGGATTTATGTATATTGAACATTGTAAATGAAAATTCACGATGTCCATGGTATATGGTACACCTTATTCGTTAGGAATAGTGTAATACGTAATATTTTCCTTTTATTTCAAACATTGTGGAGATGTACTTTCAGCAGATGACTCAACTTGTTCGGACATGTCATCGTTGTTCTCTTCTTTATTTTTCTTTGATTTGCCATGGTGATCACAATGTGTATCGTCGTCACTGTCATCTTCGGAACTGCTTTCTCCGAAAGCCCTTGGTTTCTTATAAACACAACAACCTAAAAAGTAAATAGTAGTTTTTATTATTATCATTTCCAGGCAAAAGAACAAAATTTATAATTAAGGCAACTAACATAAGAATTAATTGAAGAAAGTGTTTTTCTTTGAAAATATCACGGTTAAAAAGGATCACCGGTAGCCTCAGATTTAATTAGTTACCAATTAAATGTAACTTGTGTTCAAACATCACTGAATTTCATTGCATTATATGTAAATATATTTGACACTATTCAAATAGCAAACTCCAAATTCCAATGCAAGAAAAACAAATATTATTCTAAGATCACTCCGAAATTAGTCCCATATTAAGTCCAATTGTCCAATCACTGGATTGGCTTTCCTACTGTGGACAAACTGGCAGACTAATGGCAGGATTCCGATCATGAACTAAAATTTCACCTTATTGGATCGGAGTTTTGGAGTAGAATTGAAACTTTTTGAACTAATACATGTTATACAGTTTGTTCCTTTGTCATATTTCGGTTTGCTGAATTCATCAGTGTAAATTTCGTGAATAAACACTTGATAGTCAAAATCAATAAGACCCTGGATAGTAATTTAACAGATAAAACTTACATTTTGATTTCTTCTTGTCCATATGCTCGTTGTCAACTGTTTCTGTAGACCATTTCACTTTCCTATCCCCGCTAGCCTTCCTTAGTTTCAATTGAAGTGTATCTTCCTGCAATAAATCCAAACCAATAAACACCACTAGTTATTACACGAATAACTTTATTCTGTCAACACATGGAATATTTGCGTTTGTAAGAAAATATATAAAAGTCATATCACATCCTATAAAACATGTCTCATTCATAAACCCAGTGAAATCGAATTTGACTCCATTTATTCAATAACGCGCAGTTTCCTCAACTCCTCCAACTTATCACCATCAAAATGCAAAATTCGTTTCAAAACATGATCAGTATGCTGCCCCAACACAGGTGGTGGCATGGTAATATCATTCCTGGATTCAGAGTATTTGACCGGTGGTCCAACAAGTTTCATTCGTCCTGTAATTGGATGTTCCATCTCTTTAACAATCCCAATCGCTTTAACGTGTGGATCAGCAAACGCTGCCTCAATTGAGTTAACTGGTCCATTCGGGAATGAGGCATTGGCAAACATTTGCTCCCATTCTTGATTAGTTTTCTCACCCAAAACATCACCAACAACCTTGACCAACTGCTCTCTATTGGCCACCCTTTGTTTATTCGTGGAGTACTCCTGAATTTCTGCGAGTTCTGGTCTTCCAATCATTTGACAGAAATCGACAAATTGCGAATCAGATCCAGTACCAATTGTATAGTAACCATCCTTAGTTTTGAATGATTGATAAGGCACAATACTCTCATGTGCAGTACCCCAACGTTTGCCCTCTTGTTGTCCATTGAGATAATTGGATGCAACGTTAATGAGAGAAGCTAATTGAGTACTGAGCAAGTCCACGTCTATTTTTTGTCCTTTCCCAGTACGACTTCGATGGATCAACGCAGCCATAATGGCCCCATGCGCGTACAGGCCGGTAGCAAGATCAGTCATTGCAACTCCAACTTTTGCTGGTTCTCCATCTGGAGGACCTGTAATGTGCAGCAGTCCTCCTCGTGATGCGGCAATTACATCGTAGCCTGGTTTATTTCTGTAAGGACCCTCTGCTCCATAACCAGTGATTGAGCAGTAAATCAACTTGGGAGCAATTGCTTTCAATTCATTGTATCCCAAGCCCATCTCAGTAAGTTTACCAGGTACATAATTCTCGACAAAAACATCGGCATTTCTGGCGAGGTCATAAACAATGTCTTTGCCTGCTTTAGACTTAATATCTATACAAACGGAATATTTGTTGCGATTGACTGGCAGAAAGTAGCAGCTATCTTGAGTACCATTAATCCAGGGTGGTCCCCACTTTCTGGCTTCATCTCCACCACCTGGACGCTCAATTTTTATCACTTTGGCCCCCAAGTCGGCCAATATCATGGTGCAATATGGGCCGGCCACTATTCTAGTCAGGTCCAGTATCGTGACCCCTGCCAGTGGTTGGGCATCGCAGTCGTCGGGTTTTTGTCCAGAGGCATCAATCGATTCCGCGCAACTGATGAATTGCGCCGCGTGACACGTGAAACATTTATTCCAACTAGCAAATAATCTATTTCGGGATGCGTGGAACATTGCCGTCTACATAGACTTTTATCAACATCGACTACACAGCTCAAGTTACGTAAAATTATGCGAGCGAGGACGCGGCGGTGGTGATTTATATCAGTTAATTGTGCACGAGAAACATGCGATTAGATTTACATATATTTACACGATCTGTAGGTGCGTACGCTTAATCCGTGTGTCTGCATACCTGCGTTTGTGCATCTGTCCTGTCTATCGTGATCGTAGTGGATGTGGTGCCTTCCACCAACCTGTGCTGCGATTGGGAATTGCCCGCGGTTGAATCGGCCATGGTTGCAACGACGTCAATACGTTCAGATCAATAACGCATGTGCGTGTTGACGGACCTTCAACAATTTGCTACACTACAAACTTCAATTGGGCAAATTGTTTCAAATTATCTTCAAGAGACTGCAAATCTCGTTGCACGAAAGGGCATGTTCGCCGCGAGTTTGACAAAAGGTCGGCAAGATTCTTGTGTGTGTTGTGTTTTCAGGTTACCTGTGACCGTAAACTTCGACTAACAACCACAACGTGACGTTAGTTGGACTAAAACAGATTTTATATTTTGCTTTAAAAGTTATTTGCTTATTGGAATCGTGCACCAATTCTTAATACAGTGGAATGTGAATTAAACGAAATAGTCATATAATGCTAACTGCTCTAGTTTAGTTGTAATTGTACTGTGTGGAGTTTACAAATGTACATTGTTTTAAAGACCCTCAGTTATTCTGTCTGTTGTAAGAACAAACATATCACAATGGGGAATATAATAAACAATAAGGTAAGCTAAATAAACTATGGGCATGTTTGGTTTCAATAGTTTTGAATGTGATTTATTTAATTCACATTCAATTCTCAGTTTAACTCCCTATACAGTCTTGTGAACACGTGTTTTCCATCTATTCGTTAATTGTTTTCATGCGAGTATTTAATTCATGTAATAAATGTGTGTCGGATAAAAACGATGCTGCTTGATACATGTGGAATACAAACAGAATAGAAACAAAACGCGCATTAATAAAATAGTTCGCTTGCTTGCCGGAGTTCAAGGCAATTAATTACAAAACAAATATCCATAGATGTCAGAATACTACATGTACGTTAAAATTACTAACCGTATATGTGTTCCATGAGATTTTAGACAGGTCGTGGCGATATCAAACAATGAACAAAACATTTTTCTCCGAAATCAGTTTAACCTTCACATTTGCACCTAGCACCAATGTATCATGCTTGCTAACAGAGAACGCAAACAAATGAATTAACGACTAGAAATAGCATCTATCAATTAGTTATGATTACACAATCATTATCATGGAATTGTTAACATTAGCATCAATTTGTTTGGATTTAACAACGATTTTTTATTTGTGTTGACATGTTAAGGTTGCAATATTTATCCAATTGCAAATTTCATGGATTTCTGTTGCTGAATAACTAGCAAGTTATGATATTGTTATACCTAGTGAGATGGCATAGTTATTGATTGTATTGAGATGAGTTTATTTTGAGACTTACTAAATAGTTGAGGTTACAAGTGTTTTCGGCATTGTTCCCTTCTTCAGTTAATTTGTTTCAAGGCTGTTGCACTTAATTGTACTCGATGTGCTTTTGGTATTGTCGCCACTGTTGCCAACTCTACGAAACTCCTCCGATCGTATCCGAACTGCAAGCCGAAGTGAAATGACAGCTCTAGTTCGATGTGTATTCGTTCATTATCGTTGATGAAGCAAATGAACGAATGCAAATTATTAATTGCACTGCAGTTGTCATTTCAGTGTGTTTGATATTGTCGCTACTATTGTCAAGTCTACGTAACTACTCCGAACGTATCCGAACTGCAAGCCGAAATGAAATGACAGCTGTAGTGCGACCAATAATTTGTATACGTCAATTGGATCCATCGAATTTCTTCAGTATTTCAGTTCAGTATTGTTTTGAGCTGAGTTGACTTTGACGCATACTGAATAATGGATTTTATAAGAATGTTTTTAGTATGTTGCGTTTTTCAGTTAGTTTTTTTTTTTAAGGTTCTTGCACTTAATTGTATCTGTTGTACTATTGGTACTATCGCCAGTGTTGTCAACTCTACGAAATTCCTCCGAACGTATCCGAATCGCAAACCGAACTGAAATGCGACAAACAATTTGAATACGTTTATTTGTTTCATCAAACTTTTAATTCAGTGTTTTATTGAGATGAGTTTATTTCGATAATTACAGATTATTTGATGTTATAAGAACGTTTTCACTATGTTGCTTTTTATATAACTGAAGACGAACTCATTTCAATACAATGAAAATATTGAACTTGGTTCAACATACCGAAAA
>JAODGC010000010.1:3852634-3862740 GCA_027574925.1 Ecitoglossa quadriceps
TGCCACAATGAATTCTGGTTTCAACACCAAAGTTTTTCCTTCAAATTCCGACTTTATTCTGAATCCCCAGGCTACAGAATTGGGTTTGTAATCAAAAATAAGTTTTTCTAAGCGAATTATATTCAGTGGTTAGTTAAGCTAAGCATGTTAAAAATGAGGTTATGGAAGGTGTAAATTGTTGCCAAACATTGCTTTCCTTCAGTCACAAAACACAGTCAATTCAAAGTGAGAACTTCACGTTGAAGCTTTGCAGTGTTTTAATATGACAATCAAAATTTTCTGTAAAAAATGTGGAAGAAGTGGGAGAAATGATGGAAATAAGTAATCTTACCATGAAATGTTTAACTTATTATTATTACTATTCCTATCCGTTTTGTACACGTATCTCGACTGTGTGGTTTTATGATGGATGTGATTGTAAGCGTACTGTTACCCATGCCGGTCATTGATCGACACCGCATTTGATATTCCACCGTTGGCTCTTAAGCAGGTGGACCGTGGGTTTGGGAGTATGTAGCTTATAAATGCAGTTGTTGCTTGTAATAATTTTAAATGGCAAATCTAATGATTTTTGGTGATTCTTAGTTATGTTTCAGGCGTTACCATTTTAGGCACACCTAGTGAAATTTACAACTATGGAACCCAATATTGGCTCATCACATTTTCTGTCATCTGCAGCGGCATAGCTATCTCCTTTATTTACTTGCCAGTTTTCTTTCAACTAGAAGTTAACTCTTCTTACGAGGTATGCAAATGCATCCATCGAGTGTCTGCTCAATGTACAAGCTTCCTCTTCTTGTTTAGTATTTAGAGTTCCGATTTAGTCGCACAGTTCGAACGCTCGCATCAGTATTATTTGTTATAGACGAGGTAAGTGGAATCAATGTGATTCATCCAGATACTATGTTGAGGTACAAGTATTTCTTCAATTTGTTAATTAATAATTGCAGATATTGTTCCTTCCGATATTAATTTACGTGCCGTCATTAGCATTCAATCAAGGTGAGTAAACAATTAATTACGGCGTCGCGTTTGGTTTGGGTTTGTGATTGCAGCCGGCCAGCCGTCGATGAAAGCAGCGCGCGCGCGCGCTCCCTGACCGCCTCCGCTGCCGCCGCTAACTTCGACTCGTATGCATGCTGCCGGTCAAAACGCCCCCCACAAACGCCGATGCCAGCGCATCATTAATTGTGGAAAAACTTCTCCTGTTTGCAGTTTCCGGCATCAATTTACATTTAATTGGAACGATTGTGACTCTAGTTTGTATTTTCTACACCGTTATGGTAGGTGGTCGCCCTCCGAGGCTAGTATTAATTAAATAACACATGCGCAAACAGATAATTGATTCTCTAATTTGCTAATTGATGCAATAATTAATTGCAAACAACGGCGTATGGAATTGCTGAAATATTCCGATCGTTTCGATTGTAATTTACCTGGTGGTGGGTTTTAGGGTGGCTTGAAAGCGGTCGTGTGGACAGACACGTGGCAAATCATTGTAATGTTCATATCCGTGGTTGTCGTGGTCGTATTGGGCACGGTAGCTGTGGATGGAGGCTTGGAACGTATTTGGGACAGGAGTCAAAAGGGCGGACGATTGATCTTCGACAAGTAAGGAGGAACAATCCATTGGAATTTATTTAGATGAAGCTAATCTTTCTTCATTTACAGTTTCGCCATCAGTTTGTACGAACGTCAGTCGTTCTTTGCAGTATTATTGGGAGGATTTACTTACTGGACTTCGTACAATTCAGTTAACCAGACCATGGTTCAACGATACATGTCCTTACCAAGTTTAAAAAGTTCCAGATGGTAAGTCCCAGACGACACATGGAGTCATAATTCTGAAACGGTTGAAATTGCTTCAGGTCTGTTGCATTGTTCACAATTGGCGTTGGAGCATTCTTAACTATATGCTGCTATGCGGGTCTCTTAATTTTTGCGACTTACTATGATTGCGATCCTTTAACCGCTGGTCGGATCAAGGCAGATGATCAACTACTACCTCTATTTGTGATGGAAACTGCAGGTCACTTAAGAGGTGTACCTGGTTTGTTTATAGCTGGTGTGTTTGGTGCTGCTCTAAGGTAATCGAGTACCTTAGCTTCTCCAATTCTAATACACATATGATGGTCTTTCATTTTAGTTCATTGTCAGTTATTTTAAATTCTACCTCAATGGTGTTCCTAGAAGACTTCATTAAAGGATGTCTTCGGAAGAGTTTACCAGAGAGAACAGAAAGTATTATCGTGAAAATTGTTGTTCTCTTGCTTGGAGCTGTCGCAGTTGCGTTCCTCTTTGTTGTTGAGCACATGGGAGGTGTTTTATCTGTATGTTGACAACATGATCTGCAAGTACAAACCACCATTTCATACGCATTCATATTATAGATGGCTGCATCACTCTCGGGTATTGCAGCGGGTACAACATTCGGAGTCTTCACACTCGGGATGGTGTTCCCATTCACCACCAACGCTGGGGCCTTAATTGGCGGTTTAGCCGGAGCACTCATGTCAGGTTGGGTGGCATTTGGTGGGCAGTATGTCGGAGCTGCTGGTTATGTCATTCCGCATAAATTGCCTGTATCTGTTAATGGATGCGAAGCAGAATATGATATTGAAATCAAATACGTAGAACCGGTAAGAAGAGTACGTTTACTCGTGTTAAGTCATGTCCACAATTTCCTTTCTAATCTCTTTCTTTACTACAGGAATATCCCGACGAGTCTCAGATTTTTCCACTCTTTCGACTCTCGTATCACTGGATCACTCCGATTGGAGTGAGTACCGTCCTTGTTGTAGGAATATTAGTCAGTCTTATCACTCGCACTTATGATCTCCGTACAATTGATCCTGATTTGATATCACCTATTTCCCAATGGATGCTGCCTGATGAAGCAAAGCAGTTCAGGGGAACAGCCCGAATGCGCGTCCGTCGGAAACAACGGACTTTTGATACATTCATGCAGGAAATGAAAACACCATCTGCAATCACGGTATGATATTTCGTAGGATATTCCAGTATATTTATTGTGTTTATGCAATGCTTGCAGACTAGTCCCACAATATCAGTTATTGGCAGTCGTAATACTTCACGAATGTGATCTTGGGACTAAAAATTAGTGCAATTTTAAAAGATGGTTTAGTTAAGGTTACATATTATTACAAGTAAATGTTCTCTCATTGTATAACTTTTATAGATATATTTTATACCAAAAAGCGTTTTATTCGTTTGATATTTATAACTTTCAATAAAATTGAAAGGTGCATGTTGATGAAGAAGGTATTGTGTGTTGCATATTCATGATATTGATATTCGTATTTTTTTTACTTACTAATTGGATTCCCAAGTTTCAATTACCAGATAATATGTTGATTTGAATTGTAAATTTATAAAACTTCTAGTTGACTTTATAGATTTTACAAAAGCTTCGAAATTTTGTTCGAAGGAATAAAATACTTCAGGTGATCTAAATATATCGGCAACCCACCACACAGATAGTTATAATTCATTCTTTTCCTAGGTGGTTGTTAGGGTCATTCAAAATATTAACTATTATTTATATTAATCATTGTTACCAAATAAAAAAATGTATTAGTTATTTTCTGCATTGTTGCACATTGTAGATATGTTAAAGGTAGCTTAAAGGTGATGTGTGTTGCCTACCTCACTAGTCCAT
Organism: Ecitoglossa quadriceps; assembly: GCA_027574925.1. Lineage (NCBI taxonomy): Eukaryota > Metazoa > Arthropoda > Insecta > Coleoptera > Staphylinidae > Ecitoglossa > Ecitoglossa quadriceps. The sequence goes on from JAODGC010000010.1 coordinate 3,856,314, forward strand.
CATACTGATTTTCTTTTATTTTTTACTTTTAAATTGGATTCACACTTTGAAATTATCCTACATTAATATTGACGTTGTAGAATTTCTTTAGAATAATATAGCTGTGGTTGAAATACATTAGTGCCATGAACACAAACAAGTTAAATAAATCAAGCTTGCATAAAACAGTTTTGCAACGGTGGTGGATTAGATAGGCGCAGCATTCTATTTAAATGTAAAATTTAACGATATCGTGTTGCTACAGATGTTGTGAATAAATCAGGACGATCCGTTCGGAATCCCTAATTCGTTATTTACACAATTGATCTCAGTCCCTTGTATATCCATTCATCAATTCCTCGCTACGTTTGCATTATCAATCGTCTAACCACTCAATTCACTTGTTTTTGAATCAAACCGCACTGATTAATATTGACACCATTAAGAAATTCATTGTTGAATGACATGTAAATTATCTGCAATGCAAGTCGTGTGACGTAAGCGAATGTAGGCAAATTCAGTCACGTGACAGTGAAATCAGTTGAGTCTCTTTATTCCTGAATTCCTGGTGCGCGTCGTGATCTTCAAATGTGCTACAAATGCCAAATACGTGAATCGACTTGTTAATTTCTTATCACCCACGCTATGTGGCCGCACCCTTCATACGCCACGCACTGGTTTGCAGGCGGGCAACCGCCTCGGCACGCAGAATTAAATTTGATAACTTGAAATAATATTTAACTAAAACGCGCGCGTAAACATGACATTTCATTGTCACGGCCGCGTTAATTCGTAGGCGTCTTGAGCATAATTACACATTCGAATGCTAATTCCATGCGACGGTGAAAACCTTTTCGTTTCACCCTTGATGACACTGCATTCACCAAGTAACATAGAATACGTGGATTCATGTGGTTGGCGTGGTGTAAATAGGATGCGATTTGTCTATTGTCATAAAGGTGTATCATTTGAATTTAAATTCATTCAGAAATAACAAATATTTTTATTGAAATTATTTTTAGAAACTATTTTAGGTTATGTTGAGAAAGGAATTTATTTTTCTCTGAAAAGACAAAAGAGTTGGTTCTCTTCTCTTTTGTCCTCTTTTAAAAAACATTTTTCTGTACTGCTCTTCTTTTAGCGGTTTGTAACCGGACTAATAAGTGCAATAATTATCATTGGTTTTTACTCACATAGAAGCATAATGTTCATTATTCAATTTATTTTTTATTTAGAACTAAACGAACGGCGACAATCAAGTGAATATATTATATTTTTAACTGCTTATAGTTTATGTGTGACTCATTTAATCCACAATAGATGGCGCTATGGCTCAAAATTGACCTCGTTTTCTGTACCGTGGCATTTATTAATTATGAAAGGCTAAATACATATTACGTATTTGAATCTTAAATTTATAACATTATCTTGATAGATTTTAGAAAAAGCTGCAAATGTTTGTTTTCTATAGATTAAAATAAGAAATAGTAAGTATGTGGGCAACCCAGTACACGCACACGTGTACGCTATCTATGATTTCAATTTTTTAGTGCATTGTTGCCTCGGTAGCGCATATTAACTTCTATTTATATTAATCATCGTAACCAAAGGAAAAATGTAGTACGTTACTTATTTTACGCATTATTGTTCATTGTAGGAAATGTTTGTTGCATAATACTTCTCGGAGGGTATGTAAGGTACGCTAAGAACACAATGCCTTCTATTGTTTGGCTAAACTTTACACTAGTCCAGCATACGGGTGGAATGGTGCTGATAACGCGTGGCTTAACAAACACAGTGGATAGCTTAGTGCACTAAACAATAGAAAAACACCTGCTGGGGTATTGTTCTCGGACGCGTTGAATTGAATAAAATCTTGCTTTATTCAATTTTAAACATATCATACTAATATACGCATTTAGAATACACGTTGCTATTAAAGAGCATAATACTTCATAATGCTGCGTTATTTTTGCAATGCGGAATTATTTTGTTAAAGTTTGCATTATGCTGAACTTTTTATGCAAGTTACAGGTTCGGAATTTAAGCGAGAGTAGATCTTGCATTTATTCCAAGTGCTGCCCTCTGTATTTATGTTTACAAAGCGTCAAATTTGAAAAATGTTCCAGCTTGTGCATGTTAAATAAAGTAGTGATTTGATACGTGAAAATGGCTTGAAAGCTTTGTAATTTTGAGGAATAAAACATGAATAATATTTTACCAAGTTAACGTTACTTTGACATTTATTATTTGTTAATGTTGAGAACATGTTCGGTGTGTTGCCTTATTCAGTTGCATTACTACAATAAATATCAGATATTTTCGATACATTTATAAATAAGTTTTGATGGAGTGGTACAAGTAGAAATAAATTCCTTAATACTATGGATACATCATAGCAAAATAACACAAGGATTCGAAAAGATGTTTATACAATGAATGAAACAAAACAAACGTGTTGCATCGTGAGATTTCGAACGTGGGTCTGCATAGTGCTGCCCTCTTCATGTCGCCTGATGTGTTTATAGTGTGATAATTGAAAACCAACAGAGATCTACTATTACACCGATACCGACAAAAATAACAAGGTCTCACGTAATAAGCAACATAATTGCCAAGGTAATTAGGTTATCAATATAATTATTCCGCTAACTAACGCATCTAAAATATTGCTTATTTTGCCGTAGTTAGTTTATATGAGGAATGTCACCTTCCGATTTATTAAATTGTATTGTACTGTTAATCTATTGAGTGAAATGCGAAAACGGGGAATACATATCAGCATAGAGATACTTAAGTGAGTTCACATTCCAACATGTAGATGCAATGCGTGACCTTTGAGAGAATGAAATATCAATTTTATGAAAGCAAAATCGTCCGTGTATTTTATCGATTTACACTCAATCATTCATGTGGCGACACCTTTCGGGCCGCAACGATCACCCACAGAATGGGTTATCGTATAAACATTTCTCACTCGAGTATACTTGTCACTTTGTGCTGAGTGTGGTGTGTAGATTCCAAGTATTTGTGCATCTTTGCCGCCGCCTCCAGTACAACGACAGCAAGTCGAAAGTCAGGAAGGCTTACCTGTTGTTGATTGTCAAACAGGTCAAAAAGAAGAAATCTGTATTTATGCAAGTTTAGATTTTTCGAAAAAGTGGCTGCCAACAAAGTCGTTTCTTGTTTGGTTATTTATGATTTATAATAGCATGATATAAATTTATTCACCTATTTTGTTCGTTCCAAGTAACAATCAATATCAGCATTTTCTTTCACATATTTTCTATAAGATTAGATCAACGTCAGTTTTATGGCGGCCAACAATTCAATAAATAAGCCAGAAAACATTGTCATTTTGCCTCCGCCAGCGCAAAATAATGCGGCCGCACTTACATATTCAACGAATGCAAATGTAATTCCTCAACTCCTGCGCATTTTTATCACAACTTGCTTTGTCAGGCAAACATATTTATTGTCAAGTGCGACAGGTTTACATGTGCGACGTTCAGATTGTGGCTCACATTTTTCAAACATAACCCCATTGAGGGTAATACGTTTACGAGAGAATGATTAGCAACTGCCTTGCTGACCCTAAACGTATTCAAGTCCATGGATGTGAATAGGTCGCAAGCTGAAAAATTCAGGTGCATTGCATAAGCTCGCATGCAACGGCCAATCATTGAAGCTGGGATTTTTCTTCGAACGCTCCACATACCCTAAGCAGGTCTTAACAAGTATAATATTTGCGGTTTGTATGCAGGGTTGTAGAATAAAGCAGGCCATCAAAGCGTGGCGCAAATATGCCCAAGCATAACTCTTAGCATAAGGCAAGTAAATAATCGCGCTGTTTGTGGGATTTCTATTAAGCGGACCACTTACAACTGGTCCTCAGGACATGGTCGGCAAAGGAGTGGCAATCCTTTGGAGAATATCAAAGTCATTCGGCCGGTTAGTGGACATTTAAAGCTTGTCCAAATATGTGTACAAGCGCTCCTAACGTTCGGCCGGGATAGCAAGTCAAATACGTGTGTATCAAACATGGTTAAGCGCGCGCAGGAAATTCGAGGCGCTTTTCTCGCGCTGCATGTACTTGCAGAACGCGTTATTGTTGTTGCAGAGTTGATATAATTTAATGGTATGTAAATAGCGATTGTTTTGCAACATTTATAACCTTCGCCAATTGCACTAAATTCGCACGTGTGGTGAGCAATTAAATATAACGATGGGCACTCCAGACGGGGCAGGTATCAGACAAATGCGAATCTAACAATACAAATATTCCAACTATTAGTTGGAATTACAATTTGCTCACTGAGTTTACGCTCGCTTAAATTGCGCATAACTAAAGAACGTCGCACTAAGCGTGTATGGAAAATAGTATCGTCAATGCTTGCAGATGGATTGTACCGCCGCGTACACCTAGTGGAGGGTAGCTGAGAAAACTTGTCCGAGGTGGAATGCAGATGAAATTGTTCGCGCAAAATCCGCGAAATGTTTCTATTAACTGTTGGTATTCTGACGTACTTACACAAGTTGTAATACAGCGTTAACATATTGCAATATTCGCAGGTTCTAGCCAAGCTTCGGTGCCTAACTTTGCTATGAGCATGTACGTTGTGGTAACCATTGAATGGCATTGTTCACTATCCGAATTCGACGCGCTCTTTTCAGAAGCACCGAAAGTGGGAATTGTATAGACACGACCATTGAGAGATAACTCGGTGGAGGGTCTTTATTTCGGAAATAATGTGTCTCTTCATTTCATGTCTAATGCTTAAATTATGAATAGAAGCAGATTAATTTGCCAGCCATGGGAAATGTATGTTTTAAGAGTTGGTTGCATTGTGCTGAGATTTGGATGTGAATTCGCCACGCAAGCTTAAGTACGTGTAAATAGTTCTTTTTAAAAATGAAAAATAAATTTTGTTTGAAATGAACATTTAAGAGAAAAACCTGCGCATTTATGGCATATTTCTGAAAATCAACAAGAGAAAATTACGAATAACCAATATTTATAATTGTTATAAATTAGCTACGTTTAATTCTGTTCGGTAAGCCACGAATCTATTTAAATATTATTACAAATATTAATTAAGAAGCGTCGGTGTATTTAAAGTTGCATATGTTAGCTTCATCTAGAGACAGTTCCGTCAATCAGTACAGTGAACTACAACGTGACTTGTATGTCTCTGTCTTTGTCATACTTATACCATTCGCTATGCTTATTAACCGATGCATTAAAAAACTGCCAACCCTGACCTCTACAATGAAGTGGTAAAACTATCCTCATTCAATATGCAATTCAAATCATTTTCAACCGCTTACTAAATAAAAATCATTTCAGTTTGTATCAAAGAGAAAAATATTCTTCTTGAATGTTATTAAATCTGTTGTTGCTTACTTGGGCCATAACTTTAAATATCCACTTGCTTCTGGCAGCACTCGTTTGCTCCCATCGCAAGTTGTTGCTTCCACCCCACTTCTTCAGTCCGCTCAAAGTCCGTCGCGGGTGGTTGGGGCATCACAAATGAATGCGCTACGCAGCCACGACGGGGTGGCGGCAGCGGCGACGAGAGCGGTATGTAATTAGTTCGCATAACCGAATACCAATACAGGGGGTCTCAGCTCCCGTCAAGTATATTAATTAGAAGTTTAGTAAATATTAAAAGTTCCCTAATGAACTGTAATTGAGTTTGTTCTCTTAATGAATATATTGATTGCATAACCCTTTGAAATTTACACAGCGCGGCGGCCGTCGCTTTGGCGGTTCTTTCGCCGTTCCGCGTTTAATTCGCGCCCGTCGTGAGCGTATGATCAGCGTCGTTATCGTTTTAATCATCAGTCGCGCGTCTTCTTCGCGTGCTTTGCGCTGCTTTCTGCACGGCCACGGCTTTCGCAAACAATTAATAATCATTTTCCAATTTAACAATATTGAATAAGCATATATTGCGCCAAAGTAGAACTTTAATGGGCAAACTTGCTAAAGAAATTATTACGCAACAAAATACGGTATGAGTTTGTTATAATTGTTACGAAAGGCACAGCGAAAGGCACAAATTGGAGATGGTGGCAAACATAGGTGAATGCAGAGCCAAAGGCTTTCTATTTTTACAGGCCCTGGATTCACCGGTAGTTTGCAAATTGATTAATTGTTTAAGCAAACATGTTCAAATAGCTGCAGCCGACATTTTTTAATTAGCGCGGTTCTGCTGATTTCGTTTAACGTGCGTGTAAGCAATACGAGACTGACATGAAAACATCGAACAGATTTGCAAAGTACTTTTTGCACTTTGACTCACATATCAAATCATGTTGATATTTTTATTTCATATCAACTTAAATATATATATACCATAACAAACGTGCAATGTGTATTAAATTAGTTGAAAAGAGTTTAGTTTCAATTACATCAGTTTAGTATTCAAGACATTGAACGACACGAGTA
>JAODGC010000010.1:3867346-3881452 GCA_027574925.1 Ecitoglossa quadriceps
CTATAGATGGCGTACTCAATTAAAGCGCAGAAAGATCTAAAATTTAAAATGTAAAATTTATAATAAATTAACAAACATAATTACTAGCTTTATAAATGAATCATTGGTTGTTATAAAGAATTTGTACGATGCTTGGTAAATGTTTCCAGTTTTATTTGATAAAAGTTCGTAATAATAATTCTGACGTTACACGTGTTCATATAACACGTTAAAGTATTTAAAATATTCAAATTATGATTGAATTTTATTCACTTCAGACTGATGCTTAAGTGCGGGCAGATTTTCATAGAAAAGTTGCATCTGCATGAAAAGGGATCGGAGAGTTCATAAATAACTCACAAAATTTCGCAAGCCAGTTCTTACGCTAACCACATATTGTGTGGCATAAATTTAATATAATTAATTAAAGAAGAAGACCTTAATTAAATTGAAAGAGTTAATGAATCCCCGGGAGCTCACGAGGAATTTCATTAGGTTTCGCCTCTAACAACGCGCTTTTTAGCTTCGCTTTTTTTGGCTCCTGCTGTAATTTCCACGCGCATACCTCGCGTGTATTATTTTTGATTCTAATTACTTACTTATTAGCTATACCCGCTCGTGCGCAATTTTCCACGTGGCGCACTTGAATGCTTGACATAGTTTAAGCTCATTTCGTGGTTACTTGTGAAAATATTGATGCGAAATAATTGCGCTGCAAGTGTATACGGAAAATGGAAAATTCCCCAGCTGCATATGTGCGCGTTGGTTGCTAATCCAGGGCGCATCATCATTGAAGCATGCAATTCGGAAAAAAACGCATTTCCGCTCGAGAGTAAATGCGCGCTGAAAATTCCGCGTGTTTTGCATTTGGCCGGTGATATCAAGTAGTTGCGCGTTCAAATTTGCGCTCTCGTTTTTCCGCGTCAAGTGGCTTAATGTACTGGAAATATGAATTGTGTTCCACCAATTGACTAGAATTACGTTCGGGCGCTGATAGCATTTACGGCATTCTATTGTGCGCTCGCTCATTGGTATGCAATATAAACGTGTACTTAACAACTAATTCCTCCCTGTTGTTATCTATCATCGACGTGGTGAAATCAAAATCTCGGCGCGTAATACTAGCGCAGCGCGACGTATCAACATTTACGGCGCAAACCGCCTCTGACTACAAATTCGGTAGTTAATACTTCAATTTTGCATACACTTCAGATCAAATTCCACATTGAATGGACTGACATTTTACTCAACAAGAAGGGAATAAACAGAGATGAAAAAATCGATTTCCATTAATAAACTACTCATCAAAAATATTATTTTCAATTGTATGCATTGAACATTTAAGTTGGAAGAATGTATTCTTACCTTCCTTGTTACTACTGCTAGGAACTGGTAGAGGGCGCTACGCAAAGCATAATGGCACTTTATATTATACTCGGTGTTCTCTGTCAGTGAAATTGAATCTCAGCGTGCGACGTTTAATGCAAAATAAATTACTCGTAAATTATCGCTGGGGAAATAATATTCTTGTATAGTTTGCAAACATTTCAAGTTCAACAAGATATCCATGCACATATTTATGTTCCGTCGCTACCGCTCATGCGATTGCGTATTAGAAAAGAGTATGCTGATGTGGCTCCATCTCTTGGCGAAGAATATCATCTAAATCTCGCTTGTTCAACCAATCCAAGTGTAATTCTGTTTTCATAACCAACTTCACAATTGAATACGATTAGTTGCAATGACAAATTTTGTTGTAATATTATTAATGGATTCGTACCTCAATTGTTGATAAACTTATATTTCCAATTCTTAACATTGTTAGTCTCAAATTAGCAGAATAATTTATGCCGAGCTTTGAAAAAGGGCTTGCAACAAAGCGAAATTAAAACCCAGCTCGAGGCGAAGAAAGCACCAAATACTGTGTTTAGCCACCATGAATCAGACCATATGGGAGCAGGTGCTTATTAGCGCAAAACACCAACTTGCGTACATTCCTTGCCTGCCCAACCACATCGCCTCCCCCGCACCCCGGCACGATCTGTCGCTGCCGCCCAGGCTTATTTATGCGGCGGCCCTGCTTCATCATTACGGCCCGGCAGCGCATTACATATGCGTGAACGATTATCTTGTGCTATGTGTTTTCCTCCCGTTGCGCACTGGCGAATGTGTGTGTCTAAAAAATTATAACGTCGGCTGGCGGAACACCTCCGGGGGGCGCGTGATTTTTGCTCCCACCTTACGGGCGCGCGCGCGCGCTCGTGGATTAATGCCGCATCTATCAAGTGCTTTATCAGTGCAGCGGCATCGCGTTTCGCCTTGGGTCATTTCGAAGTTAAGTCGAGCACGACATGGACTTGGGCTGCATGCTGTGTTTCAAACTGTGCTGATTTTGTGGCATTCTTCAAATAGCTGTGGAATTATTCCAATAAGCTGTTTTCAGTTTTATTCTAATTTATAAGACGAGGGTGCGTGTTAGGAAGAAAAGAATGTAAAAATTACACAAGCATGTATTACCTGCCAAGACAATTATGAAAACGTCTATTACTATACCTAGCAAGCGATAGATGGCGCTACATAATATCATCCGTATTTGCCTCAATATTCGTTGATTAGGTTTCAATTATAGTAGTATTTATAAATCAGGTGCAAATCGAACAATTTTACCGTACGTTGAGTGCATTTTACAGTAGTTTTATTACGTTTGTCAGTAGCGCCCCCTTTTGGCCAAAGGGGCACTCCAAACAGTAAGAAAAGCTCTCCTTAAATTGTAACCAAATTTGAGAGCTGTGGATAATATTTCCATATATATTTTCTGGTATAATTTGTTTTCTACTCAACTCATTTTCCCCACACCGCATTGATCCATCAATTTAGTCTTTATTTGGCGGAAAGCTTCATATTTGATGAGGATGAACATGAGAAACTCGTTTGGAGTCCGTTGAAATAAAAGTTTGGCCCCTAAATAATTCATTTTATTATTCGGTGCAAAATAAATAGACAGCCACTGCCGCCGCCCGGTCCGTGTCGAACGTCTCTACAAGCAAGACATGCATAAATGATGAATACGTCTCGATTGGACGAATACATCATTTATCCCTCATAAATGCAGCCCCCGTTTTCTGGTCAGCGCACTCCATTGTCCATTACGGCCGCAACGGCGCGCCGTGGCCCTGATGGATTCTGGAATAGGTTAAAGTAGAATAGAAGTTAAACAGGAGCAGTAGCCACTGCGGACAGCGGCGGAGAGAATCGCATTCAAGCAGGACACGATCCAGTCGCACGATCAGAAATTGATGAAGCGGCGGACGTATCCGGCGTGGCCGCAGCACGCACGTGGAGCACATCCTCTCGGCGCGGCCGATACCTGGACTCCAACGTTCGAACGTCCAATCAAACCCAACTGATTTGTCACCTGCGGAGAGACGGCGGTGGCGATGCCCAACCTCCAGCCGCGCGCTCCTTGCCGTTTCGCGATTTCTACTGGCACGCATTTCGCGCAACCGCGAACACGCCGCGGCCCGCCTCTGCAAGCCCGGAGCAGACGCGCTCTCGCGAGCGGCGCTCCGAACCACTCGACGTGCTGCGGCGGGCGGCGAGGAGCGCACTCACTTCCAGCCTGCCGGATCCGCCAGACGCGCGGGCCGCTCCGCCACCAGAGCACCAGGTGCATGCTGAAGAGCGCCGGCCACCGCCGCACACAGCCAGTCGACACGAAGCCGTGCGATGCCGGCCGATGTTGCGCCTGCTGAACGCAGGCCAGCCGCGCGGTGAAAACACTGCTGCCTGCCTGCTCAGTCGACTCGAGGCTGGTGCGCGCTGCCATCACGTCGCTGCTGCACACCGCCGCCGCCGCTGTTCACGCGATCGCCGACGCTTCATTTGCATAACAACGCGACTGCAGGTGTCCACCCGCTCGGCGCCGTGTTACGCTTATCGTGCATCTACTGCTGTGCACCTTGCATTAATTAAAAATCGCTGGCATTTCGGATTGATTCGCAGGAAGCAGGAGTGAGTGCGCGTGCAAGTGTGTTTGTTTCGTGCCCAAGTGCTGCAAGACAGATTCTTCCCCCCGCATTGGATGCAATTTGATTAATCGCCGGCGGATCAACGCATCCAAGTGGCACACTACTCATTTCGAGGACGGCCCGCTCGGAAACCAACATTCGCCGCATCAATTATTGGTGAGTGCGAAACTGACATGACATGTTATTGCCCTTGGCGGCGTGCTGGTTTGTTTACAAACGCAATGTTTACTTCCTTTCCGCGCTGCCTCCTTATCTACGCTACGCTATCTTATCTGCGCGCTTCCCTGACGACTGCCGCCGTTATGTTAGCATTGCTTGTTAATATGGCGCAAGTTCGTCAAGCATGACATCACATAACGTGCGTTCATTTCTTACAACTTGTGACTGTATGCAACCCAACGCGCCTTTAATCAGCAAGCCATAGTATTCGTTTGCATCGTATAATCTCTCCGATAGCAGCCAGATCATCACTGCCAGGGCAGTGAAGCGACACGCGGAAGTCGCGCACCAACGCAGCGCAGCTTCCTCTCTGGCCACGTGAGACCTGAAATCCATTTCCCCGCCAGGTCGCTGGAGGTTGTTAATAGATTTCTGGGCTCCCATTAAAGTCGGCGTGTGCAATATTTGCACATAAATTTCGATTCCTTTTTAATTTCGTTTGCGCCCCGCTCGGCTGCGATGCAGATTGAATTGGAGGGTTTGCGCCGTTGTAAATTGCAAAGGTCGTGCCGTTGTTACCGATTTCGCTCGGCTGTCGCCAGGCCGGAGCACGCCGCCGCGCGGCTGTGTGCGTTTTTAATAGTTGGGTCGTCGCGGTTCTCCTCAGTCCGCCGCCGCGCCGAGCTCGCCTTTCCTAGTGCCTCCTCGGCGTCTCGGGTTCAATCGCTCCATGCGGCGCGGTCGCGAGGGGAGTTCGAAAAACTTTTCAACCTGTGGATCGACGCGATGCGCTTCGTGAATGGAATGTGGTACTGAATGCTGAAATTTCATATAAAATCTGGCTTCTTAATTCATCGCTTTTATGTTCCCACCAAACAGCCAGCGTTAGCATCTCTTTACCGTACAACTGCAATGGACTGTGCTAGACTACCCAATATACAGCGTCCGCTACTAGGGTAGATAGACAAAATAATGTAGCGAGTTTGAAATGTACACGATCGAGTGTGGATTGATTATCCAACGATCGAATAGAATTTGTGCCTGGCTGCTATTAGTATTGTCGCAACTATTTCCAACAGCTTAAAGTAACTCCGAATTGTGACCCAAACTAGACGGGCGCCCCCATGCCCCATGTCAATTGTTTCCTATTGCTCTTCATATTTCTAATCCATCTTACTCTCGAAATCCTCTCCATGTTGTCCTGTCGTTTTGTGGTCCTGAATAGGACATTTGTATATCATTCTTGTTTCGCATCGTGGAGAACGCATTCGGCATCCTTCCGCCGTCGTGACGTCACCTTCCATTAATAATCTCCTGACATCGAGACACCCATGCATGCAAAGCGTCTGCCAGGCATACCAGACCGGGAGCTGCGTCGGTTCGCTCCCTTTTAATATATTAACGTCTCGTGTTTATATTTCTGTCCTCCCAATTTATTATTTCATTTACGGCAGCTCCGGAATGCCGGCGTGCACTATTTTTCGCCCGACGCGCACATCCTACTTACCATCTACCGCATGGAAAAACTTTCCCTCCCGCCTGCCTACGCCCGGAGCTGTACTGTATGTGACTAAGCCGTAAATTGCATAATAAAACTTTTATTTCTATTAATAAATTTGATTATGTTTACAAGCGGAATGGGGCGCTGTATGATGCTGAGCGATTTATTAGGCGAGGTGCGGATTAAAAGGAGACACATGGGCGACGACTCCTTGCTGTGATTTTCCGGAATATTGGCGTTGGAACATGGTTTGGAATGTGATTAGGCCCAGTTGGCGTTTGTGGGAGGAGTGTAGAGTGCCGACTCTCAACACACTGTATTTCGGTGAAGATTCGCGCTGGCGAAAGGTAGACGATGTTATTGTGGCGCTGCGCTCGTAAAAGTTGCGCGCGCGCGCGCGCGCGCTCATTTTTATTCAAAAAAGATGTAAATTCGAGCCACGAAATTTACAATTCCGAGAAGAGTTAAAAGATACAGATCTCGCCGGCAGATATATAATATGTATAAAATGCACGCGCATGCAGAAGAGGCTTTTGTCTGCTTCATTTCACCTAGGCTTGCCTACATTTGCTCGTTTTAAACAAATCGTCTCTTCAATGTCAAACTGATCGCAATGTATTTCAAAGTTGGTGCTTGATGTTGTTGTTGTAGTTTTTTTTTTTTTTTGTTGGTCCGTCCGGCTGAGACTCTCTATATCATCTTCTCGATGATGATGGCTGACTTGTCTTGTGTCTTTGTTGGTTCGCGGTCATCGGTCAAGACGACGTTTTATCTGCCTCTGCATCTTTTATATCTTTTTGAATCTCTCGAATAACTTGTCTCCTCCGTTTTGATACCTCTCGTGCATGGGGCATCCTCGTCGGGCCCGATGCGAGCATAATGTTTGGGCGACTGGAACCACTCGTGTGACCTGAAGAATTTTATTGCGTGCCTTACGCTTCTCACGATCGCGCGCCGCCCGGCCATCGAGAGTAGCATCATCAGCAGGCTGGGAGTTTGAGGTAAGAGCAAGTGTGGCAAAAGACGCGTCGTACAGGTATCTTCAATTGTCCCATCCTAAACGCACAAACGCCTAATTATCCGCCTCGGTGGACGAGAGGTGACAAAACTCATTTCGCGATGATTGTTGTTTTCTTGCCTTTCTTCTTGGGTGGGCCCTACTCAGTCACAGCGAAAGTCACAAATGAAGACGTTAGAGCGTTGATGTGCTTCTGCGCATGCGCAACGAACTTAGCTTTAGCCATGTATTGCAAGTACTAATTGACTGTCGGCCCATTAATGATGACCAAACAATGGCGGGGAGTGAAAAATAAAGTCGCCTATTAGAGCGATCGCGAAGGCCAATATTAGCTCTCGACTTGAAGGAGAGGGTTGCCGCCCGCTGCCGTGGAAGTAAGTGTTGGAACGAGGCAGAGGCAGCGGCGAGTTGCAAGTTGAGTGCAGGCGCAAGCGGCGGCGGCAGAGGCAGCGGCAGCGGCTTTAATCAATTGTGTGTACAGCCACACCAAGATTCGAATTGCAGGGGGCGAGATTGAGTGCGCGCCGTCCGCCTCCGGCCCGCCGCCCTTTCGTACGCCTCGGCGCGATGCTCTAATCCACTCAATTTGCAACATGATCCGCTGATTTTATCTTATCGGCGTTTATTATGATGCTCACTGCGAGCGTGGATGAGCAAATACTCTTGCGTTATCAAATGCGTGCCACCGAAATTAGGTGGAGGGACTTTGAAAATTGCAATGTTGCTCCATTTGGTAATTTGCTGGAATATCTCTATTCGATGATATCCACAGGCGAATGAAAGTTGGCCCACGACAGGCTAGAACGCAACTAGACCAACGCCATGCCTACGTGTATCAACAATCCATTTTCGACGAGTCGCGATACAATTAAATCGATTTTTTAATTACACAGTCGCGTCACTGGCGTAAGAAGGTTTCCAGGTCAAATTAACATGGAATCAAGACAACGCCAAAGCATAATGATTTTTTTGTCGAGGTTACGCTTGAAAAAGTGTTATTATTATCAATAATTTATTCAACAGGTTCATGTTGAATATACACAATCGAAATGTACGGTACATTGACTCGCCTACATCAGGACATTCTTAAAGTTAATAAGGTGGAAAACGTTAAAAATATACCACTTTCCTTTAACGGATGACAATATTTTAACACTGATTACTACTAAACTATGACTTATTTATTCCTCGTGTGACTTTGAGGATTGGTGCGCAAATTGTGTGGCGGCTAAAAAAAAAAAAAAGAAAACCAGTAAAATTAAATTACGCCTACATTCGACGCAGTTTGCAATTTTAAGCTATAAATAAATATTGATGTGTATGTATAATGGGTTAATTTTAAATGTACATGCAATTGTTATCCAAATTGGTGTCCCGCTCCAGTCAAGTTTCTCTCAATGAAAAGAAAAATCCAACCACCTGCCAAGTGGAAACATTTTCATGTTGACATTGGAGACGTGCTGTCGGATTGCGGCGCAAGCCCGCGAGCGATTTAATAAAACTCATCCAAATTTAATCTATTTTGATGACTGTCATTGTCTGGTGCGGAATTAGGACTTTAATTAACAACTATATGGCGAAGAATTCTGCGCGAATATTCCACGGTGTTGTCAATGCGCTCGCACTCGTGTGCTCTGCTGGGCCCCGGCGTGCGCTTTCCTGGCGGCGGCGGCGGCGGCGGCGGCGACGGCGGAAGGCACAGTGCGTGTACACGTATACACACGTAATTTCCCGCTTTTCCGCTTTTACGCTTTTACGCTCTCTCGGCGTGTTATCTTCAGTCCGCACACATGAGACCGCTCACTAAATACGCATTTAATTAATATCGACTTGACATTCAATTAAAAGCCTTTCACGACCACTACGGCGCTGATTGCTCAGCATAACTTTTTTAATGCTGGCTACTTCAACTTGATGAGGCTTAGTCTACTTAGTTGCGCAGACAATGAGCTTGCTTGCCCACCCTCTATGTTCTAGAAGAGGAATCTCCCTTTGTCTAATGCTGCCATCTAGCGGCCACTCAAAACTTATATCCAGATTAGATTGAGTCAACACGCATTGGAAAAAATTCCTTCGTTGCGCTCGCCTATGTCGTACGCATCATAAATTCGTTTACTGAACGCGCTTTATCTACCCGCTGTATTTATTTAACGATGTTTTATCTCCATTTTGGTTGGTGTGTGCGGATAGATTGTGCGTTTTTTTTTTTTCCGCCCGACGGCGGAGGTGGGCGGCGCACTACGCTGTCGTCGCCAGCGTGCGCTCAAAGTCGCATTAGCAACTCTCGGATGTGTCTCTTCGACGCGCGCGGACCTCTCCAGATACTCAATACCCGATGTAATTGCCCCATGAATATGTATGGCACATTATCTTATATTCAATTATTTTAGCCTTGTCCTGCGTCTCGCTTCGCTCCGCCACGCAGCGCGTTGGGATGTCTTCGTTGCGTCGCTTTGGTGAATCTAAGCGTTTCGGCTGTTTGCGCTCGGCGAAGCAGCCAGGCCTCATTCTGCAACCTTGTTTGCCTTTAGTTTCAAATTTTAACTGACTTACTCACACCTGCAGCTTTGGGCCTTCTTTTCAATTAGAAGGTGATAAACTGGTATTAATTTCAGACGACTCGACGCTTTCTCCTCGCGCTCACGATGCAAATCTTCTTCAAGGCGTCGAATTGAATGCAACACTTTTTATTTGCCAACCTGATTCTGGTTGAACAATCGAGAAAGCAGAGCAATTCAGATCGCACGAAGCGCACAGTCTGTGGTCAGCAAAAATTCCGCCGCCACCATGAAAGTAAAAGTTTCCTCCGGGGTCGGCGTCGTCACCCTTGCCGCGTTTTCTTCTACGCCAGCGTGCGCTGATGGACGCACCGCATGGCCGGCCTACTCTCTTGCGTGCAGAAAAACGTTTCATTATGCAAATGCGCTGCTCTAATCGGCGTTCTGACACATCGTTTCGGCATATTAAGGGGCAATTAAAATCGTAAATATTAATATCCACGCGATGCGCTTCTTCTTCTTGGAGAGGCTGATTGATAATCACGCGCTGGAATTCCTGAGTGCATTTCGTGAATTTCACTGCGCGGAGTGGATTTGCTGATGCGTTCGACGGCCGCGTGTTGGGCCGGATGGAGTGGGTTGGGCGGAGGGGGGTGGGGGGAATTGATTTTTCTAGTTTATGCATTTGTCTATATTCGAAATCGTAAAACGTTTGCGCCGTTTTCTTTAAATTTATATTCGTCCATTTCATGCTCTTGCGCTCGGAGCGATAGATATTGCTTCATTCGCATCTCCGCCCGCTACTTGTATCATTTGTAGCTGCAATCTATCGCGGCGCGTGTGCTCTCTTTCCTTCTCTCCCTTGCCCATTGGGCTGCAATCGTTCCGCCGTAAACGCGCGCCACCCGCGCTACCGCCACCCGCATGCTGTATGATGCATTTTGGCGATGGGCGTCCTGCCTAAAACAATACCCGATTTAATAAACTAATGCAAAACCCTGGTGGTGCCGTGTGGTCCTGGTGGGATGGGATGGAGAGGGAATGAAAGGCGAATTGTGTATACCCTCCGGACGTGCTTTTTGCTTTCGGCCTTATTTATTTTTTGTTTGATTTGTTTATTGATGGACAGACTTTCTACAACTTTGGAATCATTCTTAAACGTATAATTCACAAATTATATTAATATAATATTCATTATTGCACTTTAAAATCAAAAACTGTTTGTGTAATTGTCTTATTATTTATAGGACTTTAATTTTGTGACTGAAAATATTAGGCAATTCTATTAGCTACTTGATGCGAATGTATATCACCTGTAGTTTTCAAATTATGAACAAATAAACCCATCAATCACCATGATGAAACTGGTGGTGGAGGCGCCTGGTTAAAAATGGAAAACTGCACACTAAGGTGCCAATCGCAATTACACGCACTCACACCAGCACTTCCCTCCCCAATGCAAGTCGCAGGCATGCTTTAAAAGCTCATAATTAAAACAAACCCAACAAAAAACGAGAGTATAGAAAGTAGAAGGTATCACTACACATCCACTTGTTGTGGCGCTCGAGTGGAACGCGAGAAGAACGCGCACAAAGTTGCGCGCTAATTAAGCGCGACGAATATTTTTTTAATTAGAAATTTTAATTAAAACTCTACTTAGCCATTGGTACCATCCTGCAGCGGTGTGCAAACGAGAACAGCGTGAGGCTTCCACTTTCACGCCCTTCCTGTTATTAAAAGGCTTCATTTAACTCGCTTGTTTATTTATCGCTATCGTTGTTTATACACTTTTCATTCATTCATCCATAACTTGTTGCGAGCAGTGTGAGCCGCACGTAGTCTCTTGGCTTGTCCTCGATTCATTAGAAGCGTGGCGGCGGGCGAGTGGGTGGCTTTATCACCACCCACATCATCATCTAATTCTTAATACATCCATTAGTCATTGAGGGAGAACGTATAGTGATCGATCAATGGACGAGTTGCCGATTTGCTAACGTAATATAATCGTCGATTGCGCTTTTTTTTTTCTTCTTCTTGTTCTTCTTCTTTTCTGTGGTATTTCGCGTATGGATCCCAGGCCGATTAAGACCGCGCTCATGAGGATCATTGGCAAAGCCTTCTTCGTGGAAGCGACTTGTTGTTACGTACGGAATCGGCGAGCAATCAACTTGAGCGCAACTACACGCCGTGGGTAACGGACAGGCTAATTGACATGTACATCAATCATATTAGGTTGAACATAATAATAATTGATTTACTATGGATGGCGCATGCTTGGGGCTGTTGCCGCTCGTATTCGTTATTCCACGCATTTGGCCTCGGCGATATGTTGAATAATTATAATCGGCTAATATACTCTTCTATCTATTATCACCGATGGCAGACTCCGATTTGCTATTAGTGAATGCGCGCACATCGGTATTTCCGCTTAATGGCGTTGAAATCAAGCAACGTAAAAAGTTGCCACGACGTGACTAATCCTTAAGTATACTTGCTGCTGTCAAAGGCGACCGCGGCATGAAAACCAAGCACCTCCCAAGTTCTTGCAGCCGGCAATGTTCTCGCGCAAGAAATGAATAAACGACACGACGAACGCATCGACAACGGCTAAGGATGCACGCCTCATTTAAACATTCTCGATGCGATCGAGTTGAATTTCGGTTTCATCAGGAAGCATCCCGCTATGATTTTAGTCATAATGGCAAGTTTGGAATGGGTTCCGCTATTGGAATGGTCTATGTCACTTTGGTATCATATGGGCAATTGAATCAACTAGATATGGGTGCGATTGAAATGCACACCCAACGAGAAGTTTGCAAGATATGCAAAGAAATTCCCTAAGTCTGTCAGAAGTAAAACTTTCAAATGACTCCATGTTCAATTGTACATGCCGGATGCCATTTTTTGCAGTTACTTCCAGCACATATCACTGATGTGTGGTGGTGGGTGTTCACATTTCATCATAGAGCAGGGATTTAATATGTTAAAGTCTGCTAAAGATTTGGTGAGCTTTAGAACTTTTTCTCGTTGGAGGAAATCGAGCTGTCGCTGGGAAACAAATTAATTTTTATATCATAGATTACAATTTCTATCAGATTTACTCGGACGCATGGATTATTTCAAACCCACGTTTTCTTTTTGGGTTATGATGCCTTGTATGCAGTGCGCGCATGAACAATTTTTGTCCCACTGTTGTTGTGCCAGATGCACATGACTTGACGCAATTTCTTGGCATTCTCATTGCGATGCTCCGCGAGTATTGATTTTATGGCATCAATTATCCTCTCAAATGATTATGTTATTATGTGCGCGTGCAATGGCAGTTTGCAAATTCATTCAGCAGCCGGTGACGTCTTGTTCCATTCAGCAATCGGACTGGTCTCGTCGATGCGCATGAAAATGCACCGGGATAATAAAAGCGTGGCCGAGTTGGATTCAACAACTAACGACGACGGCGCGGCCCGTAAAGACTTAGATGCATTCGCGCGCATCGGACGGACCGAAACTAGAACGTACCACGAGCGCCCGCAGCACACTACTCAGCACCTCAGCTCGCAGATTAATTAATTTTTAATTAAAAATCCACTCAATAATCTCGGCACTCGGCATTTTCTTGCTTCTCTTCTGTTTGCAGCGCGATCGTTTTATCAGCAAATCGCGCCAGATGAAACGATTTAATCAGAATAATGAAGCGCGTTTTGATTGTCGAGTTTTGCAGTCGATGATGGTAATGTTGGCCGGCATCGCTCCGCATGGGATGTTTATGAATTAAACTATTTATAGGCGCATGTTGGTTTAGGTTGTTGTTTAATTGGTTGTGGTTAATCGTCGTGGGGCGTCTATTACAACCTACACTAATGTCCCCAGCATGGTAGACTAAACACTTTCATAATGGTCTCTTTGTTTTTCGTTTCTTTGCTTTCGGGCCCTTCGTGGATGCATGGCGTTTGCCAAGTTTATGAATGTAATCTTGATACAAATGCTGAGTTATTAAATAGACGAAGAAGGCAGAACAATAAGTTCATTCAGGATATTTATAGATACAAATGTAATTAGTAAGCACTGGGTACAGTTACCTTTCGCTCAACGTTGTGGTCTGGAAGGGAACGTACGGTTCGAATTCTCAACTTTGCTTGCAATGGTACTGACTTCAAATAGTACATTTAATCTACTACTTGAGATGCAATTCTTGTAGCGACATATTAATTTAAAATGCCATCAAATGTAGTCAATGGAAAATGAATTGAAGAATTGGCGAAGCGGGATCGATTCAAATCAACAGATTTAGAGTGAAAATTTTCTGTGGATTCGTAAGGACTCATTAGAATCTAATATATCTGTTGTGGTTGTACTGTTGTAATTTGCATTGGAATTCAATTGGGTTTAACAACCCCCACTTGAAAGTTATCATATATGTTCCATAAAGTAATATTAATATACTTTGTTGTTGTGAAATATGACCTGGTTTCGCAATAAACTCTTCCAGTGTATACTTAAATTTTCGCATCGATATAAATGTGATAATCGATTTAAATCGAGCACATTTTCGACAAAGTATCGATACGATCGCCAAATTCGTTGGATATCGTTGGATTATTACGTCCGACTAATATGTGCAAGGAGCTTAAACATGGTATTACAGTGTACGAAATTAAATGCACATTGAACAAGTCCCATAATCGAGCGGAAGTATCGTTTAAACGTGGAAAACACAATCATCGTCGGTTTGTTTTTACCGCAATCATCACCCCCTGCGCTCGGCACTGCTCCGCTTTCCGTAACGAGGCACGACAAGAACGAAAGAAGAAGAAGAAAAAGAAAAAAAAAGCTCTCATGAATCAACGCCGCAAGAAAGTTTCACTGAGCGTCACCGGCCCGCCATGCGCGTGTGCACTTTTAGTGAATTCTTCTTCTTCTTCTTCT
>JAODGC010000010.1:3899406-3911281 GCA_027574925.1 Ecitoglossa quadriceps
ATGAGAGAGATGGCAGTAGTTGCGCATCTTGAGGTTATGTTGCATTGCTTGGATGAAAACCCACCAACGTTCCCTTTATTTCTGTAATGCGTAAATCTGTGAAATTAATGGCCTGAAGATTTGGTGTTTGAAAATTGAGTGGGATTGTTTTGATGATAATCTTCGATTATTGTTAGACGGTTTGGATGATTGGAGAGACGTTTTATTGATAATTCATTATGTTGCATACCAAGTGGTAATATTTTCGTCCTGCCTTTGTCTATGCATTTGCCAACAATTGTTAACCAAAAGGTAAAGTTTCTCGATTGAGACAGCGTTCTAAATAAATGGCGACATTGCGGCAAATCAATGTTGATTGACATATCAGTCCGTAAAGGTGGTACTAGACATTATTTAATTCCACATCGATGACTGCAATATAAATAACTTGCCTGCAGGTTTTTGCTGGCTATATTTGACATGCGTTGTGTTTGCTTGCAGCGTGCGTGGTATGGTGTGCAGAGAAGTCACCTACATGCAAGCAGATAATATAAATGCCGTACGTCAATCATCGCCGTGCTATCGCTTGGGATGGGCGTGTGCGTGGACCACACAAGTGGACCGAAATTATGAATTCTCGGTGAGGTTTGCACAGTTGGCAATGCTGTGAATGTGCAAATTCAATAAAATATCCGTGAAATAAATCTAAAACGCAATTTCCCTACAAAGTGTTTGTGTCCTGGCTGGAAGGGAGAATGCAGTTTGTGCCTGCGATTGCGTGCGTTCTTACTTACTTGAGCGTTCGGCAGGCCTGCGGTGGCTGCAAGCATCGTCCGTAATTGTGGCCGCTACTTACCAATTATATCGGTCGCGATCATCATCTTTTACGTTCGAATTTACGTTCCCAATTACGCCGGCCAGTATCATTTGAGAATTACTGCAGATCACGCGAACGCGACGCGGTAATTAACATGCCATTTCATTACGCGTTTCATTCATCCGTCGATGCTTTCAGGCTCAATTTTGTTCCCGTCGCGCGGGCATAACTTGTGATTAATTTTCATGCGGATGCGGATAAATGGGTCGTAAAAAATGTGGACTAATTTAGACCAAGAAGGGAAATTATTTTTTGATTGCCACGGATAATTCTGTACCACTAGAAAGGACAACTTGTAGTACTACAGCGGCTTGTAATAGTAACCTATTTAAGTCTAATGCATTGCGGTAGCAAAAAGTACATTTGGGATAGATTGATGGGAAGTAGTTTTATTGGCAAGCATTTGTTGTGTTTCTTGGAGAGCAAAAGAATTTCCAGAATTGAAATAGCTAATCTGGTTGACTAGTTGTTGTGGTTGTTATTGTGATATAACCTAAGTTTGTAACGTTGGAAACAAACATGCTTCATGCAACATGCAACTTCAGTGCCATCTATGATGGCTAAGAACTTTGTAACTAATAAATATTTTACTCGTTTTCTTCTTCTCCTAGAAGGAAGTACAATTAAGGCACTTTTTTTCTGGAACAAAATATGAATCTATACTAATTGCAATCAATAGGAAATTTGTTACTTTAGTAAAGCGTAGGAGTCTAGCTGTTGGATGATTCCCATCCTAGGAATTCCTAGCATGATGCCAGGGGAAAGTGAAACTGTATGGTTCCTACCAGGAGGGAAAAATCCATGTCGTGTAATGCTAACAAGTAATAACATATATCATCCGGTAACAATGGTTTATTGCCGCTTGTGGCCGGGGGTTGAGCAACGCCGCGGGTAAATAATAGTATACATCATAAATAAAGTATATGGAAAGTTAAAGACATAATAATAATATTTATTCGGGCTGTTGACGACACGGTAGGCAATCTCGGCTGTCCCGCCGCGAGAACAATGCTGCTAGAGTGCGCTTGGTTCGTTCTAAGGCGCGTGTGCTGCATGCATTGCCGCCGCCTCACACCAACGCACACCCGCGCACATCGCCCGCTTCCACCGGAGCGGATGTACGCTTTGCTGATCGGGGTAACCGGCCATTCTCCTCTCTCCGCAAAGAACCAGACCCGGCTGATGGCATCCAGCCTTTGGAAAAATTCATTAGCGGCCCGCAATCAAATTTTACGTTTGAACGAGGGAAAAAAAACAACACTCTATCACATACAAAGAGTGACAGTGTGACGGTGGCGGTGTGAGAAGTGCCGCCGGAGAGTATGCAGAGTGGAGGAATTTAATATCTTTATTCAATTTGGTTTGAAGTCATTTAGTTTTTACAACCCGAGCACCTTGTTCCGAAGTAGGAAAAGTTTAGTTATTTATCCGAGCGTTGCCGGTCTTTAATTGACGTTATTTGGTTTTTAACGGTCGCGCAACTCGTGTTGAATTACATCCATTGAATTATATGCTGAGATGCAAATTAAACGTTGCCAAGCAAAACTTTAAAATTATGAAAAGTAATTAAATTTTAGAACTCATCCGGACGCGCCGTGCCTGCCGGAGGGAAGGGGGTGGGTGGTAGGAGTGGGTGGTGCGTGGCGTGGGGGCGGGTGGAACACAATAAACTCGGCGGTTTTGATTTCTAATTATTCCACTTGCGCTGCGCGCGTCCGGAAAAATGACTTTGCCAAAGTCTCCGGCGTGTACGTCCCTCGCACATCTCGCGGAATCGATAAGCCGTTATTTTTCGCAATTTATATTTCGTTATATTTTATTGCAGATTAAAAACTTACGGCAATTGCACCAAGGCAAGCAGCTGTCCCCAAAAGCTGAAATTTAATAGTTCAATTTGCTCGTAATGGTTATTTACTTTAGACTACTGGCAACTTTTAACAACTAGTTCAAATTGGTTGTGCTCTAAATGTGCCTTGTTTTCGAACTGATTTTTAATTAAAAGTCATAGCTTTATTTATTAGCTCACCCAATACGCTTGTACAAAATGCGGCGCGCATTTTTTTCGCCAAGAATGCAAAAGAAAACGACGCATTTTCATGACCTGCAGGCGAAGGGCGGCAGCGTTTTCAATTCGAAAATGTTATTCAAGTTTTATAACCGACTATAAATTATGATTGAAATTGATTCGGCCAAATTGAATTGGGCAATAGACGATTCGCCCTGGCTTTCCTACACTTCCCAAAATGTTATGCATTCCTGATGGAGAGTATCAATCTAATGTTTGACATTCGCAACACGTTATATTCTGCTGCTGGCTGCCGCCCGCCGCCACCTACGTGGCGGTGCGTTCCTCGCTGGTGCTCGCTGGAGTGGCGCGGGTGGGCGGGAGGCCGGTTGGTTGGTATTCCAACCATACGTATATGTGCGAGTGTATTTGCCGCTCTGTTTTATGATTTTCGGACGGAATTTGAAGCGTGTTTGTTGGACAACGGCAGCGGTGGCAGCAGCAGCTCTTGTGCACACTACTAACGCTACGTAGTAAATCGAATGCGGAGCTCTAGTGGACTAGAGCCGAATATCATATTGTACATGTTAGATGGATGAGGCAGATTGGGAGAGGAGGGATGTTTTGTGGGCATTCGGGAGGATGTACGGATAATGCCGTATGGCGAGGAGGAAACGTTTAGTGGCTTGTGAAAAGCGGGAAAATTGGGGAAATTAAGATTTTACACAATCGACAGCACATTTTCACCTAACACCGGATTTCCATGTAGTTACAAGAGTAGTTCCAAACTTATTCCAATTGCACTCCAATCTTGTTCCTGCGAAACTTCTTTTCCAAGTCTTTGCTAACGCGATTAATTCATGTCCATCGTTTGTCCTTCGCCTGACGTATGACTTGTTGTCTGGAGGTGATGATTCGTAAGCTATTCAAGTAACACCTATATCTATCTATCTATCTATGATGACGCAGGAGTCGAGCACCTGAAAAATTGCGGCGTCATTCTATTGAATGAGCTATTTCATCACACCTACTTGTAGGGCTTCGGGGGCGGACTTTGCGCTATGGTTTTCATTCATGCTACAACCTGCAATGCATTACATTCAAATCAGTGCATTACTTGGAATGATTTTATTACGCTTTGTGTTTCAATGCTTAGAGGTGTATTGGAAGTCAATTTAGCGGGTGAAATTGGAAGTGAAACTGCAACATTCTGTAGTTATTACAGTTTTAATTAGAACTTAATTCTGACAATGGCATTCTGTACTTCACTTATTCTTCTAGCAGTGAGAGTAATTTGCGTCTCACGCGTTGATGGTAAGTATTTTTAATTTGCTTCAAATTAGCTGGATGTATGTCTAATGGAGTAAAATTGTAATATAATTGGAAGTTTCTTTATGCATCGTTAACACTAATATTGTGTGTGTGTGTTTTTTTTTTTACAAGCAACAGACTTTGAATATGTTTGTCTATGAAATTAACTGAATTATACATTTACCCTTCATCTATGATCTGTGATCTATCTATCACCTATTACGTTATTTAGCAATTTGTACGTCAAGAAGGAGAACGCATTTACACTACTGATTAATCAACTTTATGCAACCATTCTATCCCTACTCCCTACTGCATTCCCGTCGTCCTCTTAAAACATCCTGTATATGCAGAACAGAACAATGGTCTGTAATTAAACAATACTCGTGGAATACACAGCCACTAGCTCTTTACTCCATCCGCCTGCATTGTTTTACCCATTTCTCGCCGTGCCCATTTCGCATTTCCAATTACTACCAAAACCAGCGGGGGCACATGTGCGCCCCGTATTTGTATAAATCTCCGCGCGGCGCGCAGTAAGAATATCCTGCGACGTCACTCCACCTTGGGTAGCGCACACGGATGTGCAGGGTGTGCGCATGCGCAGTTGGCGCAAGGTACACATAAAGTGTCCACACGATACACTCGAACAAGGAATATAATTAAGTTTGGAGCGTAATTGAATCGCTTTAATTATATGTGCAATATCTGCTGCCAATGCGAGCGCCGCCACCGCCGTCATGTCGCATCCACATGCACGCGTGCAATACGTACGCGCGTGTGTACCTCGGTGGCGGGCGGGCGGACGGGCGGACGGGCGGGCGGGCGGTCGACTTTGTTGTGAATGTGCCATTTCCATGGAGATCGGACTCGAGCGGTCATGTGTTTGAGTGACTCACTCACAATCTCAATTAAGCATGATTATTTCAACGCGGTATATTATAAGCTACACGCTAGCATTATTCACAGCTGGTGGGTTTTATTTTGCCGATTGGAGATATTTCACTGATGGCGTAATCGAGATTGTTGTAAACTTCTATGACGCATTTCATCGGAGTGGAGCTGTGGATGGATGTGCGTGAGAGACTTGCAGCGAAATCGATGGGCTTGACTAATTGCGAGCGCCGTCTAATTAGCGATCTATAGGAAATTGTTCAGCAATACTTTGAAGCAGGCAACGTTTACAATTCGATGCTACTTACGCTAAGCCAACTATGGTGTTTGGTCGGATTGCGACGACGAGGGCTTTGAACTACAACGAGCCGTGATGGATTTAATTAATTAACAGCTTACTAATTAACTTCATCGAGGGAGATTTTTCCCTCGTGCGTGCACTTTTTTTTTTGCGTCTGTGTGTTGTTCTAATTACTAATTTGCATTATGCGCTTGTGACGAGTTTCATAAGTGGAGCTTAATTCAACGTGATCCAATGCAGTGCGGAGAATACAATTTTTGCAGGATTTTATTCTGATGCCACTTGTGCCTACTCAGCGTTGACATGTGTTTGGTCTATTTAGAAAACACAGCAAGCAATTAATTACACTGGGGGTTGAATTAATTCGCGAAATAACAATCCTAACTAGCCGCAGTATGGCAAACATACAACTCGTTCAAAGCACGCATTTATTGATAACGTTACGCGTTCGAAACTTGTCGACGAAGTCGTATCGCCGCCACCGTCACCATCCACTTTGTTGCCATCATTCGAATTTCCTTCCTCCTCTCCTTGCAAAGGTCCTAGCGCTGTTTTATTCGCACGAGCGCAAGCAGTTCCATGGTCGTTTCGAAAAATAATTGCTGAATGTTTCGCTGGAATTGAGCGACAATCGCTTTACCTGTGACCGGAAACACAATACAATCTCAGCCGGTTGTTGAAAGCGTTGTTGTTTATTGTTGGCGGCGTACACGTGTGCCTGTCTTCCTTCTTAGTTTCATTCATTTTCTTAGCTGAATTCACATCACGCCGCGCATGCTTTGGCGCACAATGTGTTTCAATTATTCGTATCAACAGCAGCTATCTTGATGTGGCACCGAGCAAATACATAATTGTCGGTAATTACCGAATCTGAAGGCTTCTTTCTGTTGCTTTGAAGGTAATACCTGCATGTTGTTATAGCCTTCCGCCATATAATCGTTAACAAATGACAACGGGAATCCATCATCATACTCTTTACCTTGCTACAAGTGTTTTTCCGCTAAACAAATGACTTGGTGCTCGTTTAAAATGAAGCGGAATTAATCTTTCTGTTGTGCCTTGGAGTGTTTCCATCTTGTAGTTGTGCAATGCATGTAGGTATGAAGGTAAATCATCGAGTGCAAGCATCGATTTTCTTGAAGTTTCCAAGATTTAGGTTCAATTAAGAAAGCTGTTATTATTGAGAAAAATGCATTTTCTACTACACTTAGTTGTTATCAATTCATTTCTGATGTGAATGCATTTTTTTTTTAATTTTCATGTTTTCATCGATGTTGATTTTGCATCGATTGTATCGAATATGCAATTGATTCATTACATTAGTTTACTTTTCTCCAACAATTTACAAATTGGAATTAGTGCAAAGGGTGCATTTCAATCGATTGAGACGATTTAATCGTAGAAAAGTAGTCATCGATTTTTTTCCCCATGTGAATTTTCGCGTTTTGAACAGTTTTTTGTTGTTTTGCAATTCTGTAATTGACAGTGTATAATGATACATTGTCACACGCTGGGAATCTATCTGTCATTTCCAATAAACGCGGATCGTATTGTTAATTCGATTAATTGCGCGTGTAATTCATTTCAGCACACTAGGCGAACTGTGTATGCATACGAATTCATGCTACACGCAGATATGATACTCACTGCTATTGTCGCATTTCACTCGTGTAATTTTTATTTGCTCCCGTTTTATTTATATGGCATCTAACTCATCCGCGCCATCTATGCGAATCATGAGCCCAAATCATTACGATAAGACCGCCGTGTTGCCTTGCCCCTGTGTCACCTATCATTGGCGGTGTAATTTATTATTACACGCACGATGCATCTTCCTACATGCAGGAATTTTTTTCATTGGAAAACAATGAAATGCCACTGATTTGCTAGAATAAATTTCGCAATTTTTGAAACAATAGTAAATTATCCTATTTATTGCACTGTCGCGCTTGACTTGTTGGTCACGCTTGGCTACAAATAAGATTTATGCGCCATTATCATTTGCTAAATATTGCCGTAAATCAGCCGGCTGTAATTGGTTTGTTTAGGTTTTTTTTTCTCCTTGTTTTGTTATCAAACTAGTCGACGGCGATTTACACACGGCCGGCCGCGTGCCTGCCAAATTGATGCAATTTGCTGTGTACACACTGTATATTCATTTGCGCTCTCCATTCGGTATTCTTCTCAGACGTCGTCCTCCGCCTGTGTCGGGGATTTGTGTTGTATGCTGGTAGTAGTACTACACTTGTAGGCATGGTGTCCAATTACGGATTGCGATTTCAATTATCGCGGATGACTCTTGGAGTTTCGCGCGCTTTGAGCGCGCTCCGGCGAGGGATCAGCGCCGAGAAAATCGCTTAATTTGACGACATATTTCTCTCCCTCGTCCGTGCGCGCCGCTCCAGTTGCACACCTATCGGCAACCATTTATATTCCATTTGATGGTGTGGTTGCATTTAATTGGATGCTGCGAAGAAGTTAAAGCATCGCGTCGGTCAAAGTTGCGATTGTTTCGCGTTGCGATTTTTCGGCGATGAATTGAAGTTAATTCGTGGATTCCTGCATGTTGCAAGTGCATCACACTTGCATGGAGGGGTTCGAAGGATGCGGAAAGTACGAAAAGCCATCGAAGCTTATTTACAGTCGGCAGCTGCGCTGCGCGGTGAACGCCAAAAGTTGGAAGTTTCCGAGCGGCAATTAGGCAACTAATGAGCTAATTAAATGTGTATTCAGTGTAATGAATACCATTGGGGATTATTATCGAGTTGAATATATTACTAATTACAGCATTCGGTTTTTGCCCTCACCCCCATTCGTGCGGCGGTCCTTTCACCAACCAACCAACAAGCGCTGCCGGTCGAATCAATCGCTCAAAGTCATAGCAAGTCGGTCAGTCAAAAAGTCGACTTAATTAATTACGCTTAATTATTATGGATAAATAGCGAAGTGCTGCAGTGTGGCAATTAGAGCAACTTTAATGACACGTCAAGTTGTAAATGTATCATTGATTGTGGGCAGCGTATATTATTAGTGCGCATATTTCAAGCGTACACCTACGACGACACGCTTATCGTGTCCGGAAATCAAAACCGGAAGCGGATGGTGCGATGGCAACATCGGATAAAACATTTTTATTCCCAACTTCACGGCCGATGAGCCGCCGCATGCTGCCTGCCTGCCTGCTGGCTCGATGTGTAACAAACGTGCGTAACTGAAAACAAGACATAAATAAATGCGGTCATTTTAGCATTGCGATGTGGAAAAATGCGAACAAAGCCTGCTGCAGCTGATGTTGGTGGTGGTGGTGATGGTGGTGGTTTACTTGAGTTGCCTTTTAGTGAGCACTTAATTATTGGCGACGCTCCAAAGCCGACCGGCTGGCCAGCTATTCTCGTTGAGCAGCAACAAACAAAGTTGGCAATAATTTCGTGTCGAATTAAAATTCCCCGCGCTATACGACGAATGTTTTTCGAAATGAAAACATTTGCAACGGTCCATTGGCCGCGGTGTTGGGCAATAACTTTAATTAAATTCAAGAAAGAATGCGTCTTGTCGTGTTTAGTGTCAATACTTGGCCCGTCGCAATTGGAACCGATGCAATCAAAACTCAAGTGTGCGCACGCTGAAATATCGTGCATGCGGATGGATGGGGGCGGCACTGACGATGGACACATTCATCCAAGGGGCGCCGTGGAGCGAAATCGCCGGTTCGTGCGCCCGGCGCTCCGAAACGTTTTACCTAATGGCCTTTCATTAAGGGAGGAATGCTTTGTGCATATGTGATGTCCACGGTGATTGTGTACAGTCCCCCGTACAATGCGAGGATAATTTAATGCGCTATAGTGTATTTAATTACTGGTCATGCCCGGGCCTTTTGATCTCCGGAACCGGACGTTGTTCGGACTCTGGCCACCGCCAGACCGCCCGCCCGGCCGCCCGCTCACTCGCTCGCTTGCTGCTGCTGCTGCTGCGCCGCCGCCGCCGCCGCTGGTGCGCCAACCTTAGAAATTAACGTCCGAGATACTTTGGCCGACGTCTCTTTTCAATCCTTCTCCGGGCCCCTTTTCGCACGCTACTGTGTTGCCGCCACCAGTGAGTGTGGCTCAGTCCGCCATCGACTAATACACGCTCGACACAACTTGGATATTCACTAATTGAAATCGCTTTTGTGCACGAAATTAACCGACGTCGTTATTACCTTGTTGGTAGTTGCAGAGTAGTAACAGTTGTGTAAAGCCGGCCGGCGGGCGCTGGCGGCGTTGGCGGAAGGCGTCGCAGTGTGCAAAAAGGACGCGTAATCGGTGGGCATAAACGCAAAAAGCAATAATTACGAGCTTGCAACAAGCGCGCTGCAATAATTAAGGATCATCTGTTAAGTTTGTCCTAAATTTGCGGGTTGATCAAATGTCCGATTGTAATTACGATATGTTTTAATTAAATCTCCTTAGGTGGCGTGTCGGCAGACGCTGAAGAACTTGGTCTAATTTAAAAAGTGAACCAACGCAAATGAATTGCAAAGTTTTCATCTATCTACTTGCGGCCGCTGCAATAATTCCGGGTTGCATATGACTCGCAACGCTTCCAGACGGATGATAAGTGTAATTAATTTAAATGAATTGCAGCATTTTTCACGCAGAGACCTATGTAATCAGTATGCATATGAATCTGTTAGCATGTACAATATAATTTCGCGGAAACTTGCCATACAAGCAGCGGCGACAAAGTGCGAGGATTGCATCAGCGTCAAAGAGTGTGACGAGGACAGCGCGGCGGCGGCGGCGGCGGCAGTGGCGGCAGCAACGGCTATGAGCAGGGTTACGAGGTACACACGCGAGCGTGCTAATTAAATGAAGCGAGATAAACACTTTGCCGAAATTCATTAATATTCATTCCTCTTTGTCCCTTATCTTGTCCTTTAAGCAGTGACATATAGGACTGCTTATCATTTCGCATGAGCGTAATGAATTGCTCGTTTCTATCTTCGTCTATCATCATATATCTTGCATGCAGCGCTTATTCATCTGTTATCTTGCAGCAGACGCGACGACGCGCTTTTCTTCACCATGCGCCGATGTGCAGTTGTGAAAATATTCAGCAGCGTTGTTGTTGTTGTTGTTGTGTTGTGAGTTATTACCGCTGCAGCGTGGATGTAGAGGCAACGTGTATGTTGGGTTGCATAACATCACTCTACTTGAAGAAAATTGATGAAAAGGACTTTAATTGTTTTGAGGCGGCCTGGTTATAGGCGAATATTAAATTTGAAAATATCACGCAATTTCATTGATGCACTGTGGAGAAAGCTACTATAGAACTATTTTCTTTCGTCAATTATTTTATGGTGGAGGAAAATTTCTACTCTGGTTAGTATTGCCGTGATGGAATTGGAAGAAAATGTAATTAATGTAGATCAATATAATTAGACATTGAAATAGACGTAGTCTGGATTTTCTTAAAATGTATCGAACTGATTGTAGGTATCAGTTTGAATAAGCTTAGCGTAAAATATTACAATTACTCCGCTGCGCAATTACATGGAACAAATTACAGCTACAAATTCACTATAGCAACGATTAATAATACGTAGAATAATCAAGCCTGCATTATATAATATTAGGTCAAACGAGTGATGTTTGTGTACAAATTACGCACTGAAAGCACATTCGTGATTCCATTTGAGTGCATTAAGCGTACTCTCGCGCATAACACAAATGCACAAATACGCCCGGCTGTAATTCCCCGCATTATGTACTTGGCTTGGAAAGCTGGCAGCGCGCGGAAAAGTGGCGCAGAGTGAAAAAGTTGCCGACCCCCTGCAGCAGCGCTGCCGACGCTTTGAGCGCGTTGATGCAACTGAACATATTTTAAATCTCGCCCACTTATATAAATAAGCGCCAACAAGCCAGCGACGAATAATGAAGCGGAAAGCACACACGCGCTGGCATCGGCGGCGGCGGCGGCAGCGGCGACGGCGGCAGCGGCAGCGATGTAAAAATGTCGCAATTATTTTAATGCATTAACCACTCGTTATGGCACTAATTAAAAGCGTAAGCACTTTATTTTTGTCGCGCGCCTCGTGCAGATACACGAACGTCATTAAAATTAATTGCTCAAAAATCGTAATCTCGACGCCGAATTCTCAGTGTCACGATCTCTGTGTCTTGATACTCGGGTATCTGCCAGCTGAAGTCTTCGGTCTAGACTACTTCAGACGTGTGTGGGCACTCTTCGGCAGAAGAGTTTACGAATACAATACAAGTTTACATATGTACTCATAGATACATTTACTATGAGCGACATTGCGCGCAATTATAGCGTACAACAATTTAAGAAGCAATTAGTTTCGTATAATGGCCCGATGGTCGTGTTTCCAATGTCAATTAATATTTAGAAGTAATTAATTATGAAGCTGGACTGGGCCGTCACGTGGCCTTTGTTCGACTCTTTTCCACCATTATTCACTTTATCTACCGTCCACACCGCTTTACTGCTTTTAATTATATTACCTATG
>JAODGC010000010.1:3912846-3931173 GCA_027574925.1 Ecitoglossa quadriceps
CAACTTGTTAAAATCAATAGTATGACAATAAATAATTTGTATTTAATACATGGGATTATCTTCTCGCTTGTTGTTGTCGTTGTTGTTGTTTTAAATGGCGAAATACTTAAAGGCTGTGTGATTTTTATTTGTTGGATTAAATTTGTCTCTTGAAGCGACTTTGTGTTGTACACGAGTGAAGTTAAGAGGCGTATACACCCCTTAGTTAATTAGCACGACGCTTATTAACGCCGGCCTTCTTCAAGCGTGCGCCTCCCTACGTAAACTCATCGTCGGCCGTCATCTCGACGCTCTTATCCTCTCCTGAGCATCCCCCTTCGTTTCGACGCGCACTCCTAAATAAATTTGTGTATTCACTTGCAAAAAGCGACGTGCTCCCTTGCGCTCGTATACACAATCTTAATTTACACATTCTAAACCGGATGTCACATGAAGCATCAGAAGACTCAGAACTCATATAATCCATATTCCAACTTGCTCCACCTTACTAAGTGCAATCAATCCCTTCCTGTACAATCTAAAGACAATTCTTTATATGGAAATATCATTCACACCAACTGACCACGCATCTGCCCGACCTTATGTATGCAATCTAAATATTCGCACATAAACACTGCCAACAAGCTACATATTGGTACGCGGAGATAAACTTTTCGAGGAGCAGGACGACGGTACAAGCTGCGCGCACTCTCATCCCCCTTATTCGCTTCGTTAGTGGATTCCACTCCTTGTTCGTTAGTTTAATTCCTTAGTTAAAGGAACTACGCATGTACCAAAAATATTTGCCAGCCACTAATGAACACGTGCATTATTACGTACACATTTTGCGCTACACTCGAGGACACTGCCTGCGCATGCAAATGCAAGCAAAGTGTGATTGACGACGAATTCACACTCAGCGGAATTACGAAAAATAATGCATAATTTATATACACGTGTAATTTGGTTTTTACCTACGCTACTTTATGCTATATAAATAGAGGCAAAGTGTGACTGACTTGATCAAGTAGTTTGAATTAATTGGAATTAATTAATGCTTAGAATATTGGTTCGTATTTCTGAGAATGCGCTTTCTTTATTAACTTGCTTCTTTTTCAGATGGGAGTCGTACGTTGTTGTATGTTTGGTAGAATACTCGTAACATTACCGGCCTGGCGAAAATGAAATCAATTCGATATTGACTGCGAAACTTCCAAGTTCATTTTTTACAGAATTCTTACTACATTTCTGAATCATATGGACTTTGACTAGTGAAGAAAAGAATTTTATATATACAATGTTTATGCGTTAAAAAATGTAGTTTGAACTATTCCACTGTCACATGATTACAAAAAGCAGGATATGCCCAAAAGTACGTGAGATAATTCAATTCTGAAAAAAAATTCTGGAGGTGAATTAGTACAGCATGCTTGTACATTTTAAAAGAAACTAAATACCCTTAAGATATAGCCTAAATCTATTCTTACATTTTCATCACTTTGGAATGCGCCTTCAATTTAGTATTGAAACCTTGAATGAATAATATTTCTATTTAAAACTTTTAACAACAACAACAACACTATTAAAAATATGCAGTTTAAATTATTGCATGTCAATGCTTATGGAATGAATGTATTGAATTCAAGAAATTTATTCAATCACAAACATGACATTTGTGAACTTTGTCTGATTTATACCATATCATCAAACATTTATCACTACTTGTCAAGTTGGTTAGCAGCAGAGTGCTGCAATTGTACACCTGAACGCAAACGATTTACGAGGGCTTGATGAAATTGAAAAAGAAATAAAAGATCCAAAGCATGTTTTAATAAGCACCTCTCATGTATAGTTTGTTGTTTCATGGCTTGGAGGGCTGCGGCGCTCATGCAAAACTTAATATCCTAATATGATAATAATGATAATGATAATAACGCTCAACACTCTCACGTGAGCTGAAGGCATGCCGGCCAAACACCACGCAGGTATAAATTATAATCGGCCGGAATGTGGCGGACGCGCAACGCACTTATGCACACATCACGCACACATATTTATGTTGTAATAATAATAGGCGTATACACGCATGCTAACGCGTTTGATTTATTAATTTCGCTCACTTGACCCGAGCGCGCGCGCCTGCCTGCCTTCTGGCTTTAGCGTGTGCAACAACAATGCGAAACGCTTGGAGCTGCTGATGTTTTAGGGTTTGCGCGTTGCTCATCTGCATCCAGAAGAGAAGGAGGCGGCGCACACTGCTCGTAAATCTTGCGTGGTTCTTTTTTTTTTTTCTCTCGGATATATATTATCCTTAATTGGGCTATATTATGGGGCGCTCATAATGTGGATAATGTGGAGGAATTTGATATTGGGAGTGATTTATAGTTATGCAGTCAATTGCAGAAGTTTATCTCCAAGATTCTGATATAGACGGAGGCAATAGGACAACGGGATTGTATCCAGAATTAAGGCAGATGCAGAAATGGCCTAGTAGGAAATCGGACTTTGTGTTGAGGATGCTAACTGTCATTCGTGATGCACTGTTGCCACGGTTTACTTTTCGTGCAGAATTTGAGTTTGCCCAATATTACCGCGTGCAAATTAGTCGGGTAGCTGATGAGATCTTGAATTTGCAGGTGTACAGGTGTCAGTTGAATGAAGTCCGAAGAGAACGACAGTTTGAAGGGCTCGCGTGTTTGCAGAGGGAGTTTGGTATCATGAGTCAGACGAGAGCGACACCATTCAAGTGATTTGTTCTCTCGCTCACCTACTGACTACTAGCCTGGTATCGTGATGTTCACTTCTCGTTGAATTCGAATCACGAAAAAGACTTGTTAGGCGCTGGAAATATAACTAATTTAACACAACATTCCGAGGTATTTACAGAATTTGTTTGCATTTTTCCGCTGATTTGCCTTGTTATCGTTGCGGACGTTGGGTGTGTTGTCTACGGTATGTTGTTGGTCAGTTTCGTTTAGCACTTTGGCTGGTGCACAACGTGTGAATGAGTTGAAGAACATCAGTCCCTCGTGTTTCTGGAGATTCTGTTTCAAGTGAGGTTAGTACCTTGTTGATTTTGGAATGCTCGCAGGTGCTTTTGTACATAACTTACATAAAATTGCATGCGCGAGATATTTAACGGTAGATGAACCTAACTGTAGAATGATTTTTGTCATAAGTCAGGCATATTGATTGGGCCGAAAAGGTCAAAGCAACAATTAGTCATTGACTTTACGCGTCGGGCGTCGCGTAACAATGGGTGATTTGCATGCATCAGAGTGGAAAGCGTCAGAATGAGAATAGTTACATATCCGCCTCTCGTATTCGCCTGCGATTTTTCTGCGCTTTCAATTATTCCGACTCGACAACGCTCATTTGGCCGGCGATTGTTTATTCGCGGCGCATGGAATATCGCCGGTAAGTACGAATAATAGCCGCTCACGCGCGCAGAGATCTGCGCGGAGAGTTGGAGACAAATTTCAATAACGCGAATAATTGAGCGCGCAAAAAGCACGTGTATGGTGTTGCGCGCGTTCGTTCTGCTGATGTTGCTTACTCGGCCGGTGTGATGGAACGAACAGGTGTGTGCGAGTACGCAGCACACGCTTTGCGCTATGACCTGCCGTAACGCGGAACGTTCGCGGCCGATTCGATACGCGCGAAGACGTCGTTTCGCACTGGTCCTGCATTGAGAATTGCCGCGTCCAAACGATATGAATGGCTGAGGCCTGTTGGGGCAATGGGCTTCGGCGGGGAATTCATTTAGCTGAACATTTGCGTTGTTTTTGCTTTGTTTGCAGCTGGGCTTTGCTTTTACTCCAACTGCGCAAATACACGCCCGCGATGCCAGCAAATGTGCAATAAAACTCAAAATAATTGTGCGCTCAATGTTGTGTGTTCTACTAGGAGGATGCTTTTCCCCAAATATAAAGGAAATACGAAGCGACTTAACGATATTGATGGATTAATACAAGGGTTTTGTATTTAATCACTCACCAACTGCAATCTGGAGATTTGGAAATTCATTGTATCGGATGTTGTTGTATACATCCACGAAATTACATATTTGCACGTAGTACAGTAATAGATTACCTGTAAGGTAAAAGCCTTCGAATTGTAACAACATTGTTAATTGCAGAGATTTTATTGGTAAATATAAGTTTAAGAGGTTCGATTATTTTGAGGTTAAATTCGATCGATTTTTTGTTTTTATCTTTGCAGCTTGAAATAATTGTTTACTTTGTTTTCGTTTTCGTATCTGGTACAATTTGCAAGTTGTTATAATACCTATACTTCAGATACATAAAATCACAAGATACAAATTATCGATGTTTAAAATCACTCGATTTTTAATCGATTTTAATTGATTTTAACTTATTCTATCGGCTATACGATTTTGTCTTGGCATTACCAATACTTTCCATGCATGGTATTTTCATTCTGTTGCAGTGATTTATGCAGAATTCAGTTAACCTCTTGAGATACCTAGGCAAACCATGTGCGTTAACCTTGATTTTCCACAAATGAAATGCTCACTTACACGAGCATACGCATGCGCACTTGGAGTTTTTGCCTGTCACGGGGACACACAGTCTAATTATAATTTAATTTTCCGGCGGCGGTAATAAGCTCACCTGATTCTCGCGTCTGACAAGCGCGTGGCAACCGCTCGATCATCTCATTTTCAATACGTTCATTTATAACCTCCAAACTCCGTCTCCGTCAACGTGTGCAGTAGAACACTAATCGGAGCCTGAATCTGCTGGCCAACCTTCCAACCCACCCGAACGTCATCGCCGTGCCACAATAAATACTTGTAACAAATTAAAGCGAATGACTTGCCGCTTTATCTCGGGAAAATAATAACTCATCTGTTGCATGACCGGCACGCATCATCATTTGGAGCAACTTAATAATTCCAATTAGTTAGCGATATGCACGATCAGATGCAATCCGCATTGTGTAATTGGGCTGGAATTGCGCTTTTATTCGGGATACGTGTCATTGCGACGTGTTCATTAGCATCGTATGCAATTGGGAGGCAGTGGTGCGCGAAATTCAAGTGGCTTGTTTTATTTGCCGGCTTTTTCTTCCAAGATTTACCATTCCCTTCGAGCTTATTGCGGATGGCATATGCGTAAATCTCGCAACAAGTAAATAACCAACACCACCAGCACCACAACCATCATCATCGTGACTGGATGGCGATGCTAACGTTTAAAATATTATTGCGTTTCATACGCATTGCTTGCTCTGAAAGCATTTGTTTCAGCATGCACTGTTTACCATGGCACATAATTGTAATTAGGGCTAGCGCAACCAGCCAGCCCGACCTCTCCGCCGCCTCCGCCGCCGCCGCCGCCGTCCGTGCTGTCAGCAGATTAATGCGACTTTGCAATTAATGATATTCGGCGACTATAATTTAGTTTAGTGCATCGGTAAGCACGCAGGTGGATTTATTGCGATGAATTTGTCTGCGTATTTACGTGCGATTATACTGAAAGTTTTGTGAATGGTCGCGGTCAGAGGTTACGAATAGCACCAACTCGCTTCCGCCAACAATTATTTAAATCGCTTTCTAATTCGCGACGATTTGCAGGCGAAAATACTTTGTTGCCCATTGGCAAACAACTTTTACAACTACCGAACTGCCCAGTTGTACCAGTTGTATTGATGGAGCCTTGATTTTTTTTTTGTTTTTTGTTTGGAATAAATTTTGTTGGATTATATCTAACCGTATTCGAGGCGCGGCGAAAAATAGTTTGCAAAACATCGGAATTCCATTTCGTAATAAATCTCGGCGATCGTGCTGGACATTTTCGGTTGGACACATTTGGGCATGAATGGCCTTCGAAATGTGTTGCACTTAATTTGCCGAAAACCCTCTACGCATATTTACTATTTTAGTAATCAATCAATATGGTTTTTGGATTTCTTTTTCAATCTGAATAAATACGCTGGGCGCAATTTTTATTTGTTGCTGTTGACACATTGTTAGATCCATACTATTATTATCGCGGGCACTAGTTTTTGTTTTCTTTTCCACTTGGGCGTATTGAGTGAATTTTTCGAAATTCCAACGCGCACGTTGCCGACGCGGAAGAAAAAAATTGCCAGGATGTGAAATTAATTTATCGGCTGGCAAAAAGTTTTTATTTTCCCATATCGCAATTTTATTAAATCATTGCGGTGCATGCTATTTGATAAACGCTTTGTTATCAGTGGCCATCCCAGTATACAATGAGATTTTGACCGTACGTGTGTTTGGTTTCCAGCAAATTTATTAAATTTCCTATATGCACGCCTCGCGCCGATACAGCGAAAACTAGCAGTTGAGAATTGAGTTATATGTGGTCGAATCCGCACCACTGGCCTACCATTACCAACCAACCAAACCAAACCAAACCCAACCCACCCACCCACTGTTCGTCAGCTTCACTTCATAACAGCCGTGGATGGTGTGTTTGCTGCGCATACGGTTTCCATAAAAATTCAATAATACCTCTTGTTATTAATAAAATTGTGGATATGGAAAACACAAGGGTCTGGGCGCATACAATACACGCTGCTCCTGTGGCGTGGCGCTGCATATCGATTCCTCCGCTCTTCGCTGCTTTGCCCTTCAGCTGCACGCTTGTGGTTTTCCTCTTGCTTGGCCCTGTTTGGGCGCGATACAATAATGGCGCGTGTGCGTTTCCTGTCCAGCTCAATTTCCAATTTCGTTCGTACCTTCAAGAGGTTCCTGCTGCTTTGCAGGCAGTAGTAACAGCAGAAGAGGACGCGAATGTATTCACCGGTCCGGCGTTTCGTTAACTTGGCATAAACAGTACTGAAAGCCATCCATCTCCTTGCACGCCACGCAATATTCCAATATCCTTGGACGTCCAGTTTCGCCTTTGCCTTTTTTTTTTAAATTGCCTTCGAGGGCTACAATATATGCAATATACAAGCGTGTATTATACGAGCTTGCCTTAGCATTTCCGGCTAATAATACAGCGTCAGAAGAATGCGCTGTGAGGTTCGGGGGTGGCACGGTGAGTTGTGAGCGGCTTGCCTAATATTCACACTGCTGGTGTATGCACTATCGCTCTAGAAAAATAATTTCCGTCGAGGAACACATGAGGGATCATACCAATTCATTCATTGCTTCCTACATCTACTACCTCCTGCACCATACACCCATCACCCATCATCACCCGACACTATTAGTGGCGGGAGATCAAAACATATGAGGAATTAATTTAGTTTCATCCAAAAAACTACGCGCCACATCTCATCACTTTTTTGCATGCACGTGAAAGTGTAATAGTTATAAAGCTAACCGAAAGTTATGAGGACTCTGAAATTGCCATGGAAATGAAGAAATTTTATGTTGCGTTGTTGTTGTTTTTTTTTTGCGCTTGTTTGTTGTTTATATTTGCAGATGGTAGTTGCATGTTCGTCAATAATTCGCAAATGTGACAATATTGAATCGACAGGCAGGGCAGAATGAAAGACACAATTGTTTAGAATTGTCCCAGGGCGCTGGGCAAATACAAAATTTAATTTAGTTTTATTACCGCCGCACGCCCGTACATGCAGAGACGACACCTCCTGCCAAAAATAATCTGCTCTTCCGCCATTCGCACTTGTCATGCGGCAATCTCAGTGGCAAGTAATCTCGCACCTGTTTGGGCATTAATTAATTATTCTGCGCGCAGTACGTCCTAATGAACAATTGGCCTAAAAGTAAAAATTGTTATCGCATGCGGAATTCTTTTTTGCCGCGCGCTGCTGCGCACTCGATGAAATGCAACTAGCATGCCCGCTGGACGTTCATTTAGCTCGCCCGCAGCCGGCCAAAACACGTTAATACGTCCGCCACGGCCGCCGCTGTCGCCGCCGCCGCCGCTGCCACCGTCGCTGCTCGTATATTTTCCATCTGGCCGCCGGCAGCATGTCCCATCTGCTTTGGCGTGCGGGTGATAGTGACTGCACCGATAGCGCGATGACGTTCTTAATGAAATCAAAACGACGCGGAAAACGCAATCAAAATAAATTGCCTTCATACGTATTCGGGAGGCGCAGGACTCCAACGGGCGTGTGGGGCAGTGCGAATAAAATAAATCTGGGATTCTAAAATGTCAGCGGACAAATGAAACTGACTGCGGGGCAATGGGCACTCGGGAGCAGCATTCTACGTGGATGTTGACAGGGAAAAATGTATAATTATGTTGAAGCGGATTTAATTCCGCCGGGATGGTTTAACGCATATTCTATGATGGTCTTTAAATTATTTTCAAGCGTGCTTAATTTTAATTGGCCTTGTAAAATATTTGCCCGGCCCAGTATCATGTCCAGCTGGCAGCTTGCTTCCCTTTCTTGTGTTGCATTCAATGCAGCTTTTTAGGAGCGACTAGTCCAACTGCGTGTCGGAGATAACGTCTCAAATGTATGGTTATGTTTAAATTTTTACATTTACGAGCACTTGTATGGGAATAGTCCAAGCATGCACTCGCATAAGTTTGGCGCTAATTGCACGTGTTTTAATTTGTAAATCTGGCCAAAGTAGCGAAATAAATTTGGCCAAAATGGAATGCTTGATTTTTGCATTTATTGTAAAGTTTTACGTCCGTCTATGGCTATTTCCGCAGAATTTAGTGTGAGGCCGTAAAAATTACAAATGTTTTTTCCACACACTGCATTTTCCAGCATGTATGAAGGTTAGGCGGGCGAACTTTTTGCAAACGTCCGCAGAGTTTATTCGAGTCCTCCCTCGCAAAGGCGCTCCCTTAAACTTCAACTTTACGATATGTCAACGTTGTAAAGATAAATATTAAAATAAAATTTCCCCGACTTTATGAAATTTCTTCTTCCATCACCAACAACATGCATGTTGTTATGTGGCTCGCGCAATCTATGGCTTTAATTAATTTTTGCTTCTTCCAAGATAGGCAACTTAATCTGCAAGAGGTAAAGCTTTTCCGTATTCGCCATATTCCTTGGCATGTAATGAATGCCATAAATTTGCCAATATTCAGTACGTTGTTTAATTGCTTGTTAGCATTCACTCATTAACGATGCGCCGAAGAATGGATTAGCGCTGAGTGCAACTCGTATATCTGCCTTTACTGGCGGCATTATGCGTTTTTAGCACGGGAATCTGTGGCGTTCGCTTGATTCACTTAACACTCCGGGTCGCTGAAGTATTGTAATTATATTTTATTTACTCATTTACTGTTAGCAAACTAAGGCCGTTAATAAGCTTTTTATGGCGCATAATAATTTGCGTTGTTAAGAGAGTGTTAATGGACGGAGCTTAAGTTAATGACTGATTTGGTTTGTTGTTGCAATAGTTGCTAGAGTTTATTACGCAAGTATGAGCGACGTGTGGTGGAGGGGGGGGGGGTGAGCGAACTATTCGAGCGTTGCATATTTAAGCTGATGCTAGTTGCAAATTTCATCTATAGATGGCGCACAGTGTCAAACAATCTTAATAATTACGTGTTAATTGAATTGAGTGGAGTTGTGGAGCTTACAAATAACAGCAATTGAACCGGTCACGCAATTTTTAAGCAACCATTCCGAAAGAAATACCTGACTTTGTCTAAATTCAATGTTTATTCATATTTTGTCACATAGCAATATTTAAATGAGTTCGTTCTTTCAGATAAAATATATAGCATCCAGTGGTGTGCTGCTTGTTTCAAATACTTTATAAATAAATTATAAATGAATTAAAGCAGATTGTGTGCCTTGAATAATCTTCTTGGCAATCGTGTTCCAATAGTATTATATATAATAGTATTTTATTCTATTGGTATTCTTTGTGCAATGATAATTTAACAGAAAACGACTGTTTCTCTTTGTCATGTTGCAATGGTATCAATTTTAAAAATTGCGAGCATTTGATAAATCGGAGGATGCAACCAACATTGCACATTCCACTTGAATAATTCAACTCTTTTCCGGTGCGTATGGTTATTTAGAAAACAAGGCAGTTTTGAATCAATCTAATTGTGTTATTTTCAGTAAAAACCTTTTTGTTTTTTTGTTTTTTGTACATGGCTTCAATTGATGGATTTTAATAATTAGTGGAAATTATCAAGAAATTTCCAGTTTCGAATTGTATAGAAATGCACAAAAGAGAAGTCCTATAATCACGCACAATAATAATATTTAATTGCGTCACTGTAATTAATTCGCATGGAATTCAATATGTTTCTCACAATTTCTCTTCGCACCGTTTAAATGATGAGTACTAATCGTAATAATAATGAGAGCGCGCACATTTATGCTGCATCGCCAATGATTGCAGTATTTGTTGCATTCGTTTTGGATGCGTGTTGCGCCAATTGCGAGCGCATCATCAGGTGGAAGAGGATAGTGTAAACTATAAATAAATAATTTCCTGCATATGCGGCAACAATTCGGGGGGCGATTCAATCTGCGCGCGCGAATTTTATATTTCGCGAGCGGTTTCACGTGCGAACGACGCGCGCTTGATTGGAAAATTATTTAATTGGCCGCGTCGATGACGATGATTACGCGCGTGCAACAATAAACGCGTTTTAATCGAGCGCGCAATATTTATATTTGATATATTTGTCGCGCGCTGGCATTATACGCATAAACAATGAATGCGGCGGCGGTAAATTTGTTTGACTAGTGGCGAACGCTCTCGCTACATTTATTTACGATATTACTTATTATTGCGATATTGGTTTAAACAACACAGTGTTCGGTCGCGTTTGCTGACACGCGTATTTATTAAACGGTTTGTTGTGCGCTTTTAATTTTATTTACATACGCCGCGGTGCGCAATTTTGAGGTCCAGCACTGTTAATAGCAAATGGGCATTATCGTTGCGGCATAAATTCAT
This sequence comes from Ecitoglossa quadriceps, assembly GCA_027574925.1. Taxonomy (NCBI): domain Eukaryota; kingdom Metazoa; phylum Arthropoda; class Insecta; order Coleoptera; family Staphylinidae; genus Ecitoglossa; species Ecitoglossa quadriceps. The sequence continues at coordinate 3,923,687 of JAODGC010000010.1, forward strand.
TTGTTGATCTGCGATACGCAAGCGAAGCGCTTGCCACGCAACATATTCGCGACGGCGTAATTTATCGACAAACAAACGGCGCGTTTCGATAATGATGCCTTCAAATGCATGTCTGCCTAACTGCCTGCCTGCGCTTTTTAATTCATTTAATTAACACGCGCGCGCCGTGCTGGATGGAGGTGGCATCAAATAATGGGAAAAATGTTTAGCGCCCATCAACAGAAACCTGTTGAGCGCCGCTTATTTCCTCTGACTGACGACTGCGCTGTTTGTTTCCGCATTCAAGTTTGGACTCGATGCAATGTGGTTTTTTACAGATGGCAGTGTGTTGGAGGATTTTTTCAGCTTGGCTGCGTTACAAGTCATTGCGTACTTTCACATACCACGCTCACTATGCTCGTTTACCTGTTTTCTGCTGGCATGGAGACGGTGCTCAGTATTGTTATAGTTGCTTACTTTTTTCACGCTGAGGAGCAGTGGATCATCATTGACATTTCAAGCTAGCCAATGTTACGGATGACGAAATACCAGCATGGTTTGTGTTTCTTCGGAGCATGTGATTTCATCCATTCTACTCGTCTCAACCCAATGAATCTTGTTGTACCAGTTTTTCTTCTAAATAACTCTTTGTGATCGATTGACTATGTTCCTCGTTGCTTTCTGTATTGTCCTCGGGCAGAAAACGATTGTTTCCGTATTTGAGAGGTATGTATTGAAGATTTCCAGCGTAGTGTTGTATAATTAGAGTTGTTAATGTTATTGGTTTCGCAAATTTTCTGAGGTGTTTTTTACCAAAGAAATAAATGAAGCTTACGCTTACGCAAATGCTTTTCGCAAAACTAACGATTGTTTCTTGTGTTAATTAATAATTTGGTGAATACTTAAAAACAAACGTAGATATAAGGAAAATTGTCAAAACACTCAAATGAAGTCTGAAGTGTGTCTGCATAGTGCTGCCCTCTGTGGCAATGTTTACAACTTGTATGCTTCCTTGCATATGAGGTTGACAGGTTTTAGAATAAAACTGTAAATTCTACTGCTATATAATAAAGTATCACTTTGTAGGTTATTTATCCAATTGACCCGTTCCTCAACGAGCAGGTTTAAGCATCCTTGGCGGTTTCCAAATCTTTTCGCCTCAATTCCGACACGAACGTTCCAATTCTCATAGTTTGCACGCCTGCGATTGCACAAACTTTATTAATGGCTACAAAATATGAAAGTATCCCGCATTGCATTGATTAATTAGCGAATAATTAGTGAAAGTATTAATGTTATCTGGCAAGAATTAAAACTGCACCTCTTTTTGCCGCAGTCAACATGCTGCTGCGCTCTTCGCAATTTCAATTCATCTCTCCCGATTGGCTTTAAAATGCCACTAGCATAATTAATCTCAACGGATATTGGCGATGGTGGTGTGCGTCAGTTCGACACACACATGGCTTGGGTTAGTTCTCTGGGTTAGTTTCGAAAAGCTACCAACACCGGCCGAGATGATTGATAATCACCTGGATCTCCGCGCCGAAGTCGACTTCATTAACTTCATCTAATGAAATACCGTGGTTTTCCTAATTGAATGTCCGTGTTAAAGGATAATAGGATTCTCATACTACTCCAGCGTGCATTACCTCCTGGATGTGTGTCACGTGTGCGCATGCGCGTGGTGTAAGCGTCCATGCACCAGTGCCATCTGGCTGCATTTTTTCTTCATTTCACTTTGTCAACGATAATCACGTCGTTGGTTGTGAATAATTTCTTAAATCGTAAAGTCCTTCCATTACACTTGGCATCACTCATAATGCTTGTTGACTGGCTGGATTTGGCGTTTAATGCGCCCGTTGTCGTTGGGAATTCTAATTAAGGCAGAAACAAAAGGTATCAGACATTATCGTGCAATTGCGTTCGGTGATACGTTCGTGTCTTTTACGTCTCTTTGTGTAGATAGCGAAACTCATTTAGTTTTTAATTAAGATTATAGCTATTTGCCTAACAGACCTGCTACAATTTAATCTGTTTTGGCTGCCTTTTATTCATTAAAGACCGGTGTATTTAAATCATCCCAGTATTATTACGGACGTATCTATTACTCATTTAGAGGTTAAAAACCTCCATACCTGTAATTTGCACGGCTGCTCCTTTTCGGAGCGGGCTTTAATTTGATTTACTTGTCGTTTTTTGCGGTCCTACCTACCACCGTTTAATTTATTCTTTGGCCTCAACAAGTGTACGATGTGTCCGAACACGTTAAATACGCTTGCATTGCCATCTTGTAAATAGGCTTAACTTGCTATGGTCTACTAGACAGGTGCAAAATTTGATTGGCGGCACCATTATACCTTGTGTTTACTGCATTACCAGGGGACAGACGACGCGAAATAATAGACTGGATTGTTGACTAATGAAATAGCAGAACAAACAGCGCAAGGACACGTGCAGGTAGAAACTAAACGATGCATTTCAGACCATTTATTGTTTGCGGCATTCGAACATGATCCGTTGAGATGTGTATCTTTGAGGGGCAGATATGGTGGAAATTATTGCGAGAGATTTTTACGGGTAAATATTAAGTATCTGCCGACAAACGATGCGTTGCGTAGATATTTATTTTGTGATAGGGAGGTTGCCTACAGTCTAACCATACTTGTCAAATGGAGTTGACAGATGTAATTATCGGATTAGCAAATAATTGTAATATGGATATGCAAAACGAGATGAAACCTATACTTGAACTTGGGAGATGGAGGTAATTATTGTAGGTTGTTGGCAATGGTATTAATTGATTAATCAAGTCTCTCTCTCACCCTTCTCAAGAAAGTGTAAACGGTTGAGGTTGCAATGTCTGCTGGATTTTTTCCATGCAGCGGGTCGAAAGTGGACAATGTCTCATTACAGGGAGAATGAGGACAATCACATCGTCGACTGGTGGCTGCATGTCGATTCGGCTTCCGTGCACATATTTCTGGCAGGCGTGTTTGTGTGGTCCCTACGTGAATCCTCAAACGAGCGAGATGGACTGTGTCATCGCGGATCATTACTATACCATTCACACGCCTCACAATTCTTCATTTGCGTATTTCATTTGTGCGGTATTGTGTCACCTCGATTCCCAAACGCTGATCAACCGACCGACCTTTTGCCCTTCTCCACCTCAAGAGGTATGATCATCATTTTGTTGATTTTTCCGAAAAATTCTCTCCTTTGTCCTACTATTTTTTGTGGCTACGTCCGCAAAACATGCTTCAAGTTTTACCAGGAATGCTAATATAGATAATAATGATTGGTCTAGTTTGGCTTGGGAATTTTATAGGTTAGTTCAATTGAATTCAAGTATTGGCTGTGCATTTCACCTTGTTCTGTGGATTGTTAGGGTGGAGGAGGTGTGGGAACGTTTACCCAATGTCAAGCGTATTCAATGGTACGCTTTGGTTGGAGGGATGAGGGTGGTGAAAAACTCAATGTCTATACAAATATCGATGAATATGATGCTTGGGGAATGCATCAAAGGAATTTCAATCGGAGCGTTTCACAATACGAAATCACCGATGTCCACGAAGTTTACCTGGGGATAAGTTGCTAGCCTGTAGGCAGCATCTTAGACCAGTGGTTTACAAACTGGGAGGAATGCAGGAGTGCCGTGTTTGAGAATTTATCATGTTTTCATAGCGTATATAACCTATACGAATTACTGTACAAATGGACGGCTGGTTGTGTGTTCAAGATGCAGATTTTACCAAGATGACCCAACGTGGTGCAATTGCCTCAAGATCTGATCCAATCTTGTTGTTTGAACTAAACGTCACACTAACTCATTGACTTGATGATTTCAAAATTTAGCCATAGATATACAAGCAAGCCACTTTTCATAATATGGTCTCTTAAATTTTGGAAGCTGGTGCTCTACTTTGCACGAGAAGACCTCACTGGGTGTTACAGAATTAACATCCTCACACGTACATTGTGTGTATGGAAAGTTCGGCATAATGAATTATTGTCTCGCTGGCAATGGCATTGTGATGATAATTTATATGAACATTAAATAGTCGTCGCTAACATTCTTGGGCATTGTGCATAATAAATACACACACGCACACACACACACACATTCATAAATTATTGTGAATGGTGCCGTTATCGGCACAACACATAAAGCTGCCCTTTTTTCCAATGCCCATTTTGGACCATCGAATTGGTCTTTTTTTGTCTTTGCCAGCGCAGACAATACGCAGTGATCGCATTAAAATATATATCTCTCCCTCTCTAGTTTCGCATGTGCGAATCGACGAACATATTGAAATGTCCGCGGCAGACCTATTAGCAGGACATAACAGCCCATTGCGTGTCAGCAACATGCGATACGTCATAAAATATAAAAGGAATCAGCGGCGTATTAATGGTGGTAAAAATTACCATACTCTGTCTAACGCGCAGGCACACGTTATTTATCTGCCTGCTGGCGAACAAGTAAATGCACTTATTTCGCATGCAAGCCGAAACGAAGCATCCTCGCAGCGGTAAAAAAAAAAAAAAAACAATTAAGTGAAATCAATCGCGCGATATGTGTCAGCAGCGTATGATGATGATGATTCGTTATTGATTGTGCGTGTATCTGTTGCGTTCGTATTCCTTGCTAGTGATTCCTCTGGCAGAGTGCAAATAGTGCGCCGCAGGAATGACTTATGAATGTAGCACGTGCAATTAATTAATCAACATTTAATTATCTCGCATTGGCTCGCTGTGCTTGTAATTTTTCTCTGACTTATTGGCACCGCACGTTCATCAGCGACTACATGTACTGATAGATTGATATCTCATTGATTGACTAGGCGTAATAATATAGAGTGTAAAAATGCTGCGCTTAGTTTAATTAATTACCATGCAGAAGTTGATTGATCATTTGCGTTTTTCTCCGTGCTTGCTTGCAATTAATCCTGTGAATTCCACTCTCATCAATCCAACTGATGCATTGGGTATATTATTGGGTCAGTTATTTGTATTAATAGCATGGTTTGATGTGAAGCCGGAAGTCGAGCTTTCACTCTGATTGCTTGCAATCCTTGTTGATGTCCTCGCCAACTAATTCAATAATAGGTAGTAAATGTAATGAAACTATCTATCCATTAGTGGCCCCATTTTCTTGCCCTCTAGCACCTATTCTATTCAAAACAAGTCAACGTATTGCGTTGGCTGGCTATTCAACAATCGGTCCGCAATGTCAACGAATGTCCTCGAATTAAGGAGCGTTTCTATACTCTGCTATTGGCACAATTGCGTTTCCTTCGTGGAGACCTTCATTCATTCATTCATTCCTTGCTTCGTCTGCGCGTTTATTTCATCATACAATGTGGTGCAAATTGAATAAAATTAGGCCCATTCGCCGGGCGAAAAACTTGGTCGTTGGGCGCGCGCGCGCGCGCGTTTGCACACCCATTAAATCTATGAAATTAAAGTGCGAGACGCATAGGTATGGGGGGACAGGTGATAAATTTTAACCCCTAATTTAGCTAGAAGGGCAGCACCCATTGTGTGTGGCTCCCTATCGCTCTCGGCTTTTAGCCGGGATGCCGAGGACAATTACGCATTGGGCTTTCATACAAGTACACATGCAATGCGCGCGCTGAGAAACAGAAATATTCCATTAACATTGGCTTAGAATGAGATGGGATGCAATGGAGTCGGATGCAAATATAGATATATTCGGGTGTTTTAAACACAATTCCAAATTTATATTATGCCTGCAGTGCGAAAGCGTTTGATGCGATGCAAATCTAATAATATGTTATGGAGCGTTGTAAGAAGTAATGCTAAAATTGTAAAAGCCCTTTACTTGCGAGACTCTAACAGCAGGTGAAACGCGAATGACAATTGCACGCAATAATAAACACCTTTCTGTTATTTACAACGTCGAATTCCTATGCTTCATCCTCATCATCAACTTGGTGTAGTTTTTTTATTGCTTGCATTTCCGCGACAATTATCGAATGTAATTAATCAGCACACCGACAACGTGGCTTTTGTTAGAATGCAGTGGGTTTGCAATCGATGCACTGGATGCACTGATGCTGGGAGAAAAGAAACCGAGTGAACATTGAGAGCGTTTGAAGGAATAATGGTGGCGTAACGACTGGTCGAAGAGTAGTCAGGAGGACAATGCAACGCTTTTCTAATATTGTCACTTTAATGGGCTTCCCGGTTTTTAAGTCGTGAGCTAAGTACCGATTGTTCCGGCGTGTAAACTGATGATTTACGCGTTTGTACGCTTTACATGTTTTCTCCGAAGAGAGAGGAAATCGTATCAGGAGGCAGATGAAATTTTTTGTTCGGCTTAGGACAATGCAGGAATCTTTGATTCCTCTGACTGCTTGTGGTTGTACTCTCTGCTTGGTGTTGTTGAATACGTAAAAGATGAATATTTGCAATGATATGCTCTCATCCTGAATTAGTGCACTAATGACAGTATTTATGATGCTACATGGTTTGCAATTAACAACGATTTCTTTCAAAATCATTTGATAGAGTGTGTTATTATCGCAAGTGAATTTGGTCGATGATGTTATTTACATTTGTCTTCTTCTTCGTCTTCTTCTGCTGCTTTAACCACGACGCGTTGCAACGTGATGATGCGTGCAGACGCTGCGCTTCGGATTGCTGATGAACCGTTTCACTCGGTCACGTTTTCTAGTATGTGGCCGATTATCATTTATTTAATGATAGCCTCGTCAGCTCAACCCCTTTTTCCCAACGTGGCCTGACCACGAGCAGCAAGCAACGTGATGACTCTTATTGCCAGGATCCCACATTCATTTTAACCCAATGCTATTTACCACTTTATTACCTTCAAGTGCCAATAAGTAATTTACTAAGTAATTCATTTGAATGCTGCTTGTTATTTCTGGCCTTCTAATCGTATATTGTTTCGGCTGATGACGCGTGGTGGAATGCGAGGCATCTTGGCGAAGTTGGTGTGAAATAAAACGCATTGCCGGTTTTAACCTTTGGCCCAATCGAGTGCGCGTTGTTTGCTTTCTTGTGAAGGTAACGCTGTTGAATAATTGCCATTTCGCAGCAAGGTGAAGGAAAGAAAAGTCGACAAGTCGAGAGAGACTAATGCGCAGGAAGAGACTTTCACGGCTTCAGTTACGTTTGATTTCTTATTGCCACTTTATTAACAGGGCTACAGCAAATACAAGATGAGTATTGACTAAGTACGAAATGCATTCAATGCAATGATAATATTAATTGCTTATTATCTGATTGATGGACCTGAAAGTGATGAGGATTATGTAATGTTCGCTTGTAATTCCACATGGAATTGAGTTGGGTGGTTCAATTTCGTAAAAAACGTGAAATATACATAATTCGATAATTAAGCTTAATTTTAATTAATAATCCGCTTGGCAATGAAGGTGAGATCTTCGCTCTTCACGCTCCTCACATGGATCGACTGCAGCTGCAATTCCATTTCATTGGAGACATGGAGCCGATGCCGA
>JAODGC010000010.1:3931273-3968301 GCA_027574925.1 Ecitoglossa quadriceps
AAAAAGTCGATGTTTTTGGTGAATTTATTTCGGCACTTTTTGGGAGTCCTGGAAAAGCAAATTAATTCCCAACTGTAGTAATTATGCTCTGTAGGTGTGTGGGGTAGCAGGTGATTCAGATGTGGTTTGTAATGTTCCATTCCGTTGCACAGCGTCATAATTCACCGCACTGTTGACTTTCCCAATGTGATTGACTACTACTTGGATTGCCGAATATTGAAGTGTGGTGCGTTTCAGTCGGTGCACACCTGGGTGAATTGTACAGCTACAATATAGGCGATTTGCAAGTTGGAGACGCAGAGGTAAACGAATCGTTGTGGGACCGCATTCCACAAGCTGTGCCCGCCGCTACACTCCCACGTGCTCGCCGCGATGCGCCATTGTAGTGTCGTGTGCGTTTGGTCCTTTCATCGCAACCTGGCCAACATGCTTTTTTACCTCCTTCAAGCCTATCGGCTGCTTCTTGGACACGGCGCACAACATCTCAACCGGTTTCTTTGCTCCGCGCTTTTTTCCTCAGGCTTTGCCGCCGCCAGGCATCGCGATATCAAACGCGCATTGATCGGGGCGCAATGCCATTGTCAACGAACGGTTGGGTCGCGCGACCCATGGTTAGGTTCAATTGGTGAGGAACTCGTTGGTGTAGATAGCAAGATGAGTTCTAATTAAATGTGCGCCTCGTATTCAAATTGAGACGTGGCTTGCTTGCTCCGCGCTGCTTGCGCGCGCGCGTGTGCCATTCGGTGTAATGAATTTTGTTTCGTCTGTTTCAGGTGAGCATCATTAATTAGTTTCGTTGACTTGGCTGTTGTGCGTCTTACGACGTCGCGCAGCCCACCACAACGTGCGCCGCGCCGCCGCTCCCATCGCCTCAACGCGTCCCATGTTTCGAGCGTTAATTGTAAGTAAACAGAGGCGTTTTCAATTAAATATCCATGTTTGTTGCGTCTTTGGGCTGTCGGATGTGTTGGAGCTTGCAGCAGATGAACAAGTGATATTATTTCTTAATTAATGCCAGCGCAATGTCCGGCGCAAGGAGACTGAGGATGCAATTCACATCAATAGGTGGTTGGCAGCGTGTGTATTGAAGCACCGTGGATGTAATTTGTAACCGCGACTAATCTGCTTATCGGGACAGAAAATTGCGTCTTTCTCGCAAGAGCAAAACAAGATGGTTTTTACGGTGAGAGACGATGAGTGTTTGGTGAATGGAAAGCATGAAGACGGCAAGCAGTATTTAAGATTACCTCCACGCCAGCGTATTATGCACTTTTCCTTCAGTTTTTGCATGCTTGCGCAAATTGAAACGTTTGTCCTTCCAACAAGTCGATGATGATAATCGAACGTAAAATCGCCTTCAATTAGCAAAAATCACCGTTTCTCGCGATACCTCTTTTAATTTCATGGTTTACCAAGCACGCAGATGTACCCGGAATCCAGTCGCCGCGCAGCATCTCATCATTGCGCGTCGTTTTGCTTCCTTACTTCTCGATCGCGAGCAAGTTCACGGTAAATACGCGCAAAAACCGCCGGCGCGCGGCGGCTTTTGATGCGGAGCCGACTGAACCAAGCAAGTGAACAACGAAATTCGCATTTACATATCATTTCAAGCAGAGAGAGAGAGGGAGAGGGAGAGGGAGGGAGAACTCTTTGAGTTGATGTTTTCCAAATTTTACGTTCCTTTCACACCTGCCGATTGTTAGCCGCCGCCTCTCCTCCCTACCCCACCCATCTCTTTTTTTTATCGTTCGTACTTTTTGATATCTTTGCCTTGGCAAGTTGTGCGCGGCGAGTATAATGTCTGGAATGCAAATTGTTGATTTGCCGTGGTGCAAGTGTTAAATGCCACCTTGTGTAGCATTATTTTATCATCCAAGTCTCGTAAAATGATGATAACCTGGAGAATTTTCAACATATTCCCGAAAAGCTGTATGCCACCAGCAGGTGTCATGCATGTCCATCCTATCTTCCATCATATACCAACTTGTAAAGTTGTCCTTTATCGTCAAACTGTTTTAATGGACAATCCCAGATGAATTGCTGCGAAAGCATTGTCGTGGGTGTAATATGCACATTCTGGGCTTTAATTAAGCACGCATTATTAACGTGAATCGTCCATGGAGCGCACATTTCCTTTGTGTGCGGCTTTCGCAAATCCGATGCTGCTAATAAGTTGATATCTGGCGTAATGAAAAAGATACTTGTCTCGTTTTGTCTTGATGTTAATAATAGAAGAAGAACTCAAAAAATGAAGACTGTGATGAACATGAATTACTTTCCTGAATTTATTTCCTCATATGTGCTGCAATTACTAATAAGAATTCTCTTCTCTGTATCCAGCAAAAAAACGACAACACCAATTAGCAATTGTTGGCACATTGGTGTTTATTCATTGTGGGCATAGAACTACTTTGCATTCCTCCCGTATGCCATCGTCTCGAATCAATAAACAATCCATACGCTACGTGCTTAATTAACGACGCTATTAGACATCCGAATTGTCGGCGGCGCGCGTTCGCAGAGTCTTCGAATGCTCTCTATTACCGCCGACAGGTACAGAACGTGCGTGGCGTTGCGAGGGTGTGTGATGTCTTATTCCGCGAGCGTGCCAACGAGGCATCATCTACTTTTCCACCGTCTTCCTCGTTCCTACACATGATAATGCCGCCACACATCTGCACGTAATACACCTGCCGCATGTAACAACATGCCGGATGAATTACCCTCGCCGGCTTTTCAATGCACATGCGGTTTCAATTTTGTTTCGTCTTCCTGCATGCGCGTAAATAACCTCCAATTCATTGCAATAAACTCAACGCGGACCAATTTCTTCATTCTGCTGATATGTGCGAATTAATATGATGACTACTTGGGAAGTGTTTCTGGTTCGGCTTGTGGTTGACACCTCGCAGTGTGGCTATCCGCTATTAGGGCGTAATCTAGTTAGGTCGGACGGTTTTCCTGCTACCGGTGGTAAACACACTCTGGATGCCAGTGTCCAGCGTGTCTCGAGAGATGCAAGGTCCGGGGAATTGGGTGTCTGGTGTAGGGAAGTTTCTCGCGCACAGTACATGCCTTTCAGATTACAATTCGAAATTAACAAATGAACATATTTGTTGGTGTTTTGTTTAAACTTTGCCAAACCTAACCCAACATGGTATTGTGATGAAGTGGAGGTAATACGGTAATGCAAGTTTTTCTGCTCCCCTTTCTTCTACCCACCCCCTTCCATTTCCACCGCCCCCTTCCACCCTCATCGCCGGTTCTGCGTTTCTTCCTACCATTACTTGCCTTCTCATCCTGCTGACGTTCCTCCTCGACCTCCTGACTCGCAATACACAAACTTTCTACTTGTTATCTAATTAGTAGCGCTTGTTCCACAGTACGATGTCTTTATAAGTACAGAATTCAATTGAAATTCCGATAAGCTCTCTTAGCTACCCAGAGAGAGCGAGAATTTCACTATGTCGCGCTATACGGGCTTCATTCACACCCGCACCCGCAACCCCCAACCTGAATGGTCGAGATTCCTCATGCGTGTTTGAATTTATTACAACTGATTATTTTGAGGTTGGGGTAGTGCGATGTAGGTTATGTTTAGCACATTGCTTGAGTTATCAGTAAATTAGCAGCACGTATCGTGGATGGAACAAAAGCAGTCGTAAAATTTTATCACGTCTGGCAATATATAGACAACGTACGTAACAGAACTTTGTTGCGCATCGCGGCTTTATTCGTAAACGTTAATTTACTTCCTCTTGCAATCTGGCTGGCAGGTACTCTCGTGCGTACGTACGGAAGATTGGAGACTTTAAATTAGGTTGCATTTTTTATGTGTTCTCATACGAAGCTGGGAGTGCGGGGGCGGCTGTGTTGCGCGCACCTTGTTGCCGGCGTGTGCGCTAGCGTGGCATGTGTGTGGCTGTGTGTGTATGTGTTGGGGGGAGGAGGGGGGTTATGACTTTAATTCGTACCTTTCTAAGACGCATTCCGTGCGCGAATTTGAATTGGAAAACTTTTTTAATTGAGCACGATTTTACGGCCAACCTATACGGCAATAAAAAAGTTTTCTTTATAGATTTTTTTCCGTCTGATGTTCATCCGTGTCGATGCGCGTGTGCGCACTCACACACATCGCGTGCATAAGCAAAAGCTATCTGTATGCGTACTACGTTGGGGGGAGGGTAGTGTGCGTTATATGTATATTCGGCTGTTTGGTGCATTTAGCGTAAGAGCAACAATAACGTTTAGAGTGGCCATAAGTGGGGAGGAAGATGCAGCCACAATTCGCTTACGCTGGAAATTACACGCACGCCGAACACGAAAACGTAATAGTTAATAACATATAAACAATATAACATAAATATTACCCCATATTTGCGCTCGCTTCGGTCGTTATTAGCTTGAATTGTTGCCAATAAGTGCGCGGAGGGTGGCGGAAATGGGAAACTTGAAAAACGTGCAGCCGCCGAACATATTAGCCCGCTTTGTGAGCAGGAAGTAAAGTACATGAGAAAAGTTTGCATTTTTTTTTAGGCAAACCAGCGACATTTTTAGAGGATTTTTGTATTTGTGCATTGGCGGTGCCACGTTTTGGGCATTTATTGGGGACGTAGGATAAAACAAATATTTTTCCAGTGAGATGCAAAATAAATGCTGTCATACATGCAAAGATCGTGCGTATGCAATCAACTTTACTTCAAACTGAGGCTGCACAGTGTTGGTACAGTTGGTATTTATACTTGCTTTGCGGAGTGGGGAGAGTGTCAGCCATGCGTACAACGAACCAGCCGACTTGTAGCAGATGTAAACGCAATGAAAATTAAATAAAATTCAATTCACCAAAGTGCTTTTCATGCGGTACGATGTAGTCCATTCTATTAGAAAATGAACATTCTTGCCTTTCGGGGACTTATCCTAGCTCAATATAAGAGCATAAAAATTGGGGTAAACGATATTGTCTCATAAACGAGATTGTCGGAATAAATTCGAGTTGTTCTTCAAGTCGAAGGTTACGCGTGTGTCCTCTTCTCGGTCTGATTTCGCTCGGATACCCCAACAGCTACCTACCCCCACTCTGTCGCCTGGCGCGGTGCGCGCTCTGCACGCACACCAGTTCGGGGCAGCACGCCGCCGCGCAGAGGGGTAGCAACGCGCGTTGCCGAAAAACACGCCACACACACTCACGCCGCGCGCTCTGAGCCGGTAGACCTAATAGGGTTGCCGCATCCCCCTTAGTATAAGCTCTACAAGTCTCTCGCAATTCACAAATTGCTTTCCGATATCATCGTGCAGCCAGCGAACGGTGCCGGCAGTCGCTTGTTGGAGTTGATGGTAGTCGGACTTGTGATTCTCGCGCGAGAGCGAATGTGGCGCGTTTAGTCAACAACAACCCTCCTTTGCTCAACGACTACGGGAGCACGCGGACGCGCGCGCGCGCGCGAACAATTCGGTGGTGTGTGCAATAAATGTGCAGCGTCGATGCGGCAGCAGATTAAGATTGCAATCTAATCACGCGCAAAGTGTGTATTTGGTGGCCTTTTTTTCGCTACTAAAGTGCGGTGACTTGGAGAGGATATTCATTGTGTACATAGAGCAAGAGTGTTTTTGTGCCCAGTGTGATCTTATTTGTTGAGTGCGAGTGTGGCGGCGTGCGAGGAGCTATTTGTTTACAACATTCACCCACGTGGTGCTGCTGATTGTCGCTCGTATCATCGGACCGCTTCTTCACCATCGAAGGTATTACGCATTTTGGAATTACAAACTGATCTGTACCATATACACGTGCTGCTGCTTGCTTGCTTGCTTGCTTTCCATCTCCTGGCATAAACACGCATATAAAATATCTCCAGTGTTGGCCTGCTTTTTGTCTGCCATTGGAGGTTGGAATTGTTTGGCCGACTGGGTGCCCATGCTTTTTGGGTTTCTCCGTCCCAAGTGCCATGCGGTTTGTGCGCGCTTGCATCGCTCGACATGCGTTCGCTTAATAGGGATAATAATATTCGGATTGAATAGTCCTTGTGATATTATGGCGTTGGTATTGGTCCGCTGCTGCTTCCAAGAATTCCGACGTTTTGGGACCGTGAAAGACTACCCGAGAGTGCGCGCGGCAAAGGACCCCATTAGATGGTGAAGAAATGAACAAAAACTAACTTACCACCTGCTATTCTGGTTTTTATACGATGCTTGTGTATTTAAGCTATTTTCAAATCTCTTGCGGGACCCATGCGGCCATTGTGTGCGAAATTTTCAATGTTTATTTAACCACCCGCTGTCGGCAAGACATTCGTAGATTAAAGAACTATGACCGTTTATGCGATATCCACGTGGTATATAATTGATTATATTTTCATCTAACCCTTTACCCTTCTCAAATACCCCAATTTCGATTAAAACTCGCCTTCCCATTCTTTTCGCATTGAAATATTCGTTAAATGAATCTGCCTTTCAGGGATGTTACACCGTCATGGCCCTTCTGGCACTACTAATTAAAATAAGTACTTTAAATCATTTAAATGCAATTTTTAGAAGCGTGGAATAGCGTTCGTGTTCTTTTATACCTACGAGCAATATGCCCAAGAGTGAAGGGGGTAGCTGGTGTTGGTTGGGAAAATGAAAAATAAATTCCTAGAGATCGGTTTCAATTGTGCCATATATTTAATAAAGCGTGCGTGCGTGCGTGTTGGGGGTGAGGCATTGCTTTTTAAAACGCAATTACCGCTTCCCTCGTTGCCTAACATAATTACGCGTTTCTTTATTCTCTCGCACATGCTGCGTGGAAAAAAAATTGGTGCTGCCCCTCTACTCAATGAAATCGCCATTCCATCACTCGACGCATTGCGCCGCACGCTGCAACCCCCGCGTGCGCCGGCAAGAGCGTATCTTTCTCGTTATAATTTGTACGCCGTGTGGCAACCCTCCTTCCTAACACCGCACGTACACACACACACTACGCTGCCCGGCCTCCCACTCCACTCCTCCGCCCCCTAATTCGGAGATTGTAACGCAGAATCGTTTGTATTACGATTACGCCGCCGCGCTGCCACCTACGCCACACATCGCGAGGAGGGCGTAATTTATGTTATTTCATTAGCAGCCGAAATAATAAGCTACGGCGCCGGCCCACATAGATTAAGTCACAACCGCGTGCGCGTCGTCTTGATTACCAATCAAGTCGTCGTGCTTGCTGGCGACAAACGCAATCAGAGTGTGCACGTTTTTAATCCGGATTTATTGTGAACTGATTGCAAACTCGTTAAGAAATTGCTCCCAATATATGTGCGAACCGGCGAACCTCCATTCGTGTGATACAGCTACGTACGTCAAAGTCCCGTTCGGAATTAATATTTTATTACATATGACAGACACATAAATTACGTCAGGTATGCCAGGGTGCGATGCCTTTGTAATGCAACCATATGCAGTCTGGTACAGAGTGGAATGTGTGAAGTTGTAAGACCAACACAAATATCTGCTGATCAAATTATTATCAATTATTTACGATTCGCTACCTCTACCTGGAGCTAGTTGCAGTTTTAGTCTGTGGCACGTTGCTGAGCAGTTTTTCTGCACTTGGCTGGAGCAACATTTCATTCGTGCATTGGTGCAAATGCGTTTCGTTTTGTTTAATCGAATATTTCGCATGTTGTGCATGGATTATAGAATAGTCGTGTATACCATTTTTCACTGCCAGGTGGTGCGGGATACGTGTGGAAATTAAAAATAATATTGTTAAGAGTATATTTATCGGAGCGCTGGGCAAATCTCCAGAGTGAAATGAATCAGAAAGGGCCGGAAGAAGAAAGGATAAAAAGAATGAGGGCCATAATTGAATAAAAACACTTACATGATTGCGATTGGGGAGGAATAATTGATGCTGGATCCATACGAATTTAATCAAACCAATCGCAATTATTACGATCGCTAGTTGTTGTAGACAGTGTTTTCTCAGAAGGCAGACGAGGAGTTTGTAATTGCGCAGCTCGCTAATAAGATTTCATGTCGTTGACAATCCCCCTATGAGTGTACGCACAGTCATGCGAAATTATATTAATGTTATGAATTAAATCTATTAGATGGATGGCATAATTAATTAAGAGTAGCGCACGCATGCGTCGTGAGACTTGGCTGTAATAGACGAGCTTTTAACATAATGGCGGCGGACGGGAGAGGAGCAGATGGTATTAAAAAATCCATCTAATGAAACTCATAAATACTGACATTACCCCGCACGCAAACCGATGCGATACAATTTAATAAGGGTGCATCCAAACAGACGTGCATATCGTGCATAATAGGCTCAAGCCGAATGTCTTCACGAGAGTGGGGAGAGGAAGTGACACTTTTAATAACAGCCGCCTTGAGTTATGTTGGCTGTTTGGCGCGCTTTTTTTATATTGAATACATTCGGGGGTGCGTGCGAACGTTGATACGTGTGTGTGGAGTGTTTTCGCCCGCACCCTGTGAGTGGCGGGCATGATGATGGTATGCGGTATGGAATTAAATACCCCTATAATTAAAGTGAATCTCGGCGCGACTGCGGCTGCGTTTGTCGGCAGCAGACACACAGGTATATCGTTGGTTGGCGGCGTGGCCTGGTGTCTTCTGCACGCTCGGCGAAGGCGTGTGACGATGTTGGTTATTATTATTTGCCCATTTTGCCAAACCACAAGTTAGATAAGTGTAAAGTGTTTCCTGGTGCACGTGGAGCACATACGGATGATGAGGTGTGTATAATTTACCTAGAGCTATCAAAAGATTGATATTTTCGACCACATTAAACAGCACCCCGGCTAGGTTCTACGCCGAGGAGGTGTGGTGTGTGAGCGCATGGCGTATTAATAATAATTTATCGGAAAGATTGCTGGTGCTGTTGGTACGTGCGGCATGCTCGATAATGTAATTAGGGCGAAACCGCGGGCGGAATTAAACGAGAATACGAGTGTAATTAGAATGGGAAAGTCTTTCCAGCGCGCGTCGTTGCGGTTGAGGAGATGCATCGGGGCAGAGAGACGCGCTAAATTGAACAAACTCAAGCAAAATGGCACGTAAATGATGTTACCGACTCTGGAAGAGGCGTCCTTCCGCGAAAGACGACCATAAAGATTTTGATAGCACCAATACCAAACGAGTTTCAACACACCGCCACCACCCGACGACTTTCGGGGTCCGCTCGGTGATTTATTTATGGTTCAATATTCTGTGAAAGCGTTCATTGTTGCAAGCGCGCCTACAAGTGGGCCTAGCCCCACAAGTGTAGTAGCCACAATGCGCGGATGGTGTATGCGCGCGTGTGTCTCCCGAGTTGTGCTAATGCAGGTTTGTTTTATTGTTGCAGGAGTCGTTCGCAGTTAGCCCGACGAGCACATAGCAGCGGATTCGCAGGAATCGAGTGCGATTCATTGTTTCGTCACGGGTGTAGGCGCTCCGTAAGGCGCTTCAAACCGTCAAGCTGGCAGCCAGTGCATTAGCGGCGATGAACCCCCATTATCACCCGTACGGTGGTTCGGAGCTGACGTCTCCGCATCCACCGTCACCGGACAACAATAATTACCACTCGGGACATCCCGGCTCGGGCCCGCCGCACATGCATCCCACGAACGGACACACGATGGGGCCATTAGGTAAATTTTATTTTCACTTGCGCGCCTACCGTTTGCTGTGGGGGGGGGCTTCTTCATCCATACACCGAAACACCGAAAAGCTCCCTAACTTGACCCGAGGCCATTACTATTTCCTCCTCCACGGACGATGAAACTCTTCCTTACGACGACTTCTGGTCCCACTGAATTCAGTTTCAGCTGATTGTGGGCATTCAATGCAAACGCGTCGTGTGTAACGTGTACGCTAATTAATCACATTATTAATGCTAATTGTCCGATTGATAATGGCAGAGATCGTATATAGTTCTGACAATATCCAATCTGCCATTAATTATACACGATCCGCCATTAATCCTAACCGCCAACAACCTATCGCTAATTACCAGCCATCAAACTACAGTGATTGCAGAGTGGATGGCGGCGTGGCGGATCAATCGCGCCAACCCGCCACCATTCCTTTCGTGGGCGAAATTAATTAGCTGTTTTTTGCGCACCGCCGTACGAATATGTAGGCAGAATTTGCATGCTCTGGACTGTTGCAGGAGGGCATCAAGGAGGCCCACATGAATCACATCCGCACCATCAACATCCAGCCTTCAGCAGTGGCGGCGGTGGAGGGCCGCCACCTTCGTCAAATCAGCACCACCAGCACCAGCATACAACTGTGAACAACAATAACAATAATACGGTCAAGGTGTGCGCGGGTTGTGGCGGCAAGATTGTCGAACGGTTCCTCCTGCACGCGCTCGATCGTTACTGGCACAACGGCTGCTTGAAGTGCTCGTGTTGCGGCGCCATGCTTGCCGACATCGGCCAGTCTTGTTTCACCAAGGGCGGCATGATATTATGCAAAGAGGATTACATCAGGTAAATATGCATCTGCTAATCACATTTTCTACATTACATGGAAATCATTTTAAGGGGCAATTGCGTGATGCGTATCATCAGTTGATGCAAGTAGTTTTAAATTACATTTTTAAGCGTATAACCTATTTTTTGCGCCATGTCCAGATCCCACGTGACAGATAGACCGCTGATGTACCGAAAATGATAGTTGGGGAACAAGTGCAGTTCCTCACGCCATTTGTTAATTACACCGCTGCGCTTAACAATATTGGTTATGTCTCTCCCGCCCTCTGCGCGCGCCCCACCATCGCTTGATTGGATTTTTTCGCTTGACGGCTTTGAAAACATCGATCTGCATTGCGGCTTGTTTAGCGGCGTCTAATTTATTAGCATAACTTGAATACGCGCCGCGCGACTTGTATCGATCGCCACCTTCACAACCCCTTTTCAAAGCGTTCGTAATTTGCTCCCAGCTGCAATAGAAACATTCATGCTCGTTCATTTACATTGCGGAATTAGATTTTGCGCGACAACAAGAAAACGCTTGATGAACTTTATTAACTACGCCAATGTGCAAATTGATCCAAGTTGTCAGAGGAGGTGAAATTGGCACTTTTTGCAAAGAGGGCGCCACCTTCTTGTGTGTATCCGATTGTGGACGCATGTGTGTGCGGCAGGAAGGCCTCGCTGCTGACGACGACTGCGTGATGTTGCTGCACGCGATGGTGAAGAGAGCTCCGGGCACAATCAGCTCAGCTCTCTGCTTGATGCATCCAATCAGGTGGGCTTTTTTCCGCGTGCACATAAGGCCACACACGCTTACCTTCCGCGACGGCAATCAGTCGATTGGCAGGCGGAATTTCTAACGTTTGTATTGCGGACGCGGACGCATGTGTCTTCTTTGTGGAATTTCAACATATTGCGCGCTAACCACGTGCGTGCCCTCGCTGCGAATTCAATACAGCAGCCTGGAGGTGGGGGGTGGGGGTTGGGAACGCAGCACAACGGATTCAATAATCGCTGCCCAAAGTGCAAGTTGTAGGCGCTGCACCAACATTCGGCGGCTCGCTTTCACGTCTTGCTCTATGACGTACAACAAATTGAGTTTTCGCCGATACGAAATAATAAATTGCGTCCGATGACGAGGGGGCGCAATAACCGGAGCTGGTGGCGTATCGGACGGCATCGGTGGTGGCAGCAGAAGGTGGTCGTGGCGGCTGCGAGTGCAATGTAGACCCCCGTTGAATGTGTCGGGAGAAGAGCGAGAAGAAGCGCGCTTATGAGCCAGTCACGTGTGCAATCAGCCCTTGAGAGAATGACAGACGTGAACATAATTTGACAGCAAATAAGAAGAATTGGGCGAAGCGTGTGTATGGGTGCGGGATGGAAATGATTGCGAGGGGAACGTAACGATTAGATAATCTAATAGAAAATGCCACGTCACGGCGAACTGGAAACTGCTAAAGCACTCGCGTGGTGTGCCGCCAATGTGCTGCTTGCCGCCTGCGCTGGTGATGTGCTTTCGTTTTATTTTCTGATTGTACTTGATTGACTGCATGGACGGTTCTTGCATTTTTCCCTTTGGCCCACAATTTACGCGGTAACCATGAATACAAAGACGTCGTCGCTTTGTGCGCGCAAGGAATTAGTGCAAATATTCCTTCCTCGCTAATAATTCAATAAGTTGACATGAATTCTACAACTGCGGCTTTTTTGCTAGTCGCACCGTTATCCGGCGGCGGCATTTTTTACCCGCTGACGCCTTGCCGAATCCGATTTTCGTAATGAATGAAAAACGGCAATTGCCGGACGTTTAAGCGCACTCTTACACCCCGTTTTAGGTGCAACGTACTGCGGCACCACGTGCTGGCAGCGCGGCAGCGGCGGCGGCGGCGGCAGCGGCAGGTTGCACACAGTCGCACGCACGCACACAGCTGCTGCGTCCGACGGCGGCATGCTATACGTGTCTGCGTACGCGAGGGTGGCTCAAGGGAATAACTGCCTAACTCAATTTCAGCCAGCGCCGGGGGCCTCAATCAATAGACGCGTCGCGGTGGGGACCAATTACATGCCCACTTTCCTCGTAACACCGTTTGCATACATTTCCACTGGATTTGCGTGCGCTCTTGTCTTAACCGGCTTAATGCACAAATCCGAAAATATGGATCTTCTTTCAAATTGATCCGGATGAGTTGCGGCGCGTTTAGCGCGCTGGGATTTCCACTCAACGTGCGGGATGCAAGTGTCTCGGATGGTTGACTGGGCTTATGTTAATCGCTTGATGAAGGTATTCAATTTGTTGACATTGGATTTGTAGCAACGACGGCGGCGGCGGCATCACTAACTTGCCTTGCCCACTTTCGCGTACCATAAGAGGAGCAAGCGTCGTTTTATTGTCGTGACGTGGCTCTTATCGTGGAGTGAACAAGGTCAGGTCCCTCGTAACTTAATGCCAATGCTGCTGCAATGCCTACACCTACACCAGCGAAACACCTGCATGCACGCCCAGGTATGAAGAATACCGATTTCGCAACTTTACAGCTGGCCTCGCTAGCGACTTCATCGGAAAGCAGCAAGTGTGATCATGAGAATCGCTCTGGTTTTATTTGCTCCATCAAATGCGTGTAATTGGAGCAAACAACACGATACGTGTGCTTAATCTCAATTATTTTCGGTGTTGCTCGAAATATCTGCCGAGTCGTGGGATAATTTCGACTCCGCTCTTCGCGGCATCTAACCGCTGTAATTGATTTCTGTGGACCTGCGATACTTGGGCGTGCAGCAAACGACCGCGACGAATTCATAGGCTCTAATTGCTCCTCATTGTGATGTGGGCGACGTGTTGGTAATATCGGTATTTATTGCGTTGATTGGTCCAGCACACAAGAACGAAAGTCGTCGCAACTGGGCCGGCGTTTGCTGATTCATTACTATTTCACAATTTTGCCCTATGTGCCTCCTGAGAGAGCCGCATTTAGCCACAGCGTGCATGTGATGCGTGGTGTGTGCGCGTTAGTGTTTGGCCGGTCGCTTCTAATGAGATCGGGACTTGCGCCTTAATTGGCCCGGACGTTAGTAATTATCTGCGAGCGCAGACTAGTCGTTCGTTGGCGATGCACACACATGCTCGTTCGTTAGCTCGCCGGCTTAGATGCAGCGTGTTTACCGACACTACACTCACCTATGAGCTTCCCCACCCCCCCTTAGATATATAATAAACGCCGCTAATAAAGTAAACAGCCAAGTCTATTTTGGCATACGCTCGGTAATAAATCCAGCAGGAGCCTCTAATTGGATGGGTGTTTGACAGAAGCTATGCGGAGCGCGCCCGCGCTTCGTCCGGTTCCAGGGACTGTGCACACTAGTCCATGCCAGTTATGGTGGATGCGGCGAAAGACCGATCTATGCTAATACGGGACCCGAACCGAAGCAATTATTCAAGCAAGTTTTCACGCAAATTGCAATTTTGTTGCGGCGATCATTACTGTGGGTCTTGTCTACACCTGCAGCAAAGCGATTCACGATGAAAAGCGGCACATAATGAGTGGGTCCCAACAAATGCATGCTACACATCAATCATATTCGAGCAATCTATTGATGTGCGGATGAAAGCAACTTATGCTAGTGGTGTAAATCCACGTGTTGCATTCGCTTCCGTTCGAAAAAGTTGTGCGCGATTGTGTAGCCCCCACGAAACACTATTGCCATCTTCGCCAAGGTGCATGTGGATTGGTTCGTGTGTGTTGTGTTGGGTGCTGTTCTCTTCCTCTGGTATCGTTCGTAACAACACACTTCACACAGTTCGGCGTGAGTACAAAAAGGCTCTGCAACGTTTTTACCCTCATTAAAAGTTACACGATGACGACCCGTGTGCATCAGCTTAAATTACCAGATCCTTCTTCTTAACAACGCAGCCCATCGTTCTTCACACATGTACGTACATGCGGGGAGTTTTTGCCAGCGCGCGGCGGCGGCGGCGGCGCACCGACAACAATAACGCTAATTATCGGTTTTCTCTCCTCACCAGCTCCACGGCGTCATCTTATTGGGAAATGATTTAGTACCAAATTCGGTTTTCACTTACACGCACCAGGGGCACCGATCGTGCGCATTGTTCCCGTCGACACTAAATTAGCGCTAGCGTCATATGGCAAAAAATCTCATTGTTGGCACTCATAATAGGCACACATTAACAGGCATAAATATCGCGATAAATTGGACGACACTTGCATTTAAATCTCGAGCCGAGGAACATCGCGGACCTGGCTTAGGGTGGTTGGGTAGCATATAAAAGGAAGATGGACCCATGTTACTAATATGCCTAGATAGAAACCAATTGCAACTGTGTTGGTGCAGTGTAAGGCAAAGCAAATTTTTTATTCGAAGCCAATTATGGATGGAAAAGCCGCTGGGGGTGGGGTGGGGGTGACATGCACCGTTTCTGCAACACACACACACACATACACGTCGATCCAATGCCTCCCCTGGATTCTAATTAGAACTATCTTATTGTGGAAAACGGCGCGATTATCCGCGGGCAGTTTGTGATTAACGAATCCAATTATAGTCGCGTTGTGCCTGGGAAATTATTAGTTGTACGCTGTTAATTAGATTACACCAGAAACGGAGCGTTAGATTGATTACTAAGCTAAATTTATCTCGACCGCGCGCGCCGCGCCGCGCGAATTCTGCACAAAGCCTTCTAGTCATTGTCCTCTGCCTCGCACTGCAAGAACACGCGCGGTTGTTTCTCTCGGGCGGCATCAACAAGGGCGACGGGAAATCCTAGAACAATAACTCTTGAATCGTGTGCACTTGCATTGTGAGTTACAGCATTATGCAGCGTTCTGGGCGTAAAATGCTTGAGGTCAATAAATAGAATTAATTTTAAGGGATTAATCGCCTTGACATTAATTAAAAAGGTAACTTTCCTGTGTAATGCACACAATTGCATGGGCGGTGGGGAAAAGACAGCCCGATGCTTTCACATCGTTGCCGCCACCGCCATCGCCACCGCTCGCTAAAGCGAGACAGCCTGAATAGGATTTTAATTAATAGAGCTTCTGATACATACGCGAAGGCCCCGAACGTAATTAGCAGACGCGGCCGCAGCATGAGCCGTCAATCATGCCGATCACGTATAAGTTGTACGCGAAAACACGCCCGCCGCCCTCGTCGCAGCAGCAGCGGCAACAATGGCACACGAAACATTCGCGAAATCCTCGACGATGCTCGCGGGATTGTGATACGCCCGTAATTATTATAATGGCTAGACTACGCGTGCGGCGCAACGTGAAGAAGGACGAAAGGCGGCGGAGAAAAACCGCCAGCGTATATTGTGTTGATGCACACGCTGAAGTGCGCGCGCGCGCGCGTGCGCGCTCGACTCTGGTGGCGGCTGCAAATATGCGAAAGTAGCGTTGTAAGCGTATTCATTACGAGAGCCATTCAAGTGTGGCGTTGCATAAAATTAATTAGCTGCCGTGTATGTACCGGCGTTTTAATAACGTCGGACGAAACCAACCACCCCGACCTGCCTGCCTGCCTGTCACTATGGGGACTGATTAATGTCGGGACCACTTTACATTAACAATCCAGTAAATGCAAATTCGCATTTGATGAGCATGTGTCGTTCGTCTAATATAACGAACGCGGTGTGGGGGCGGCGCGACCAGGCGGGTTTTAAGTGCGCGCGTGTAACAACAAAACAACAACACGAGCATGATGGAACAATCCAGTCAGATAAACGGACAGGTTTGAGATGTGCGTCGAACGGAGATGAGAAGAGCGCATGCGCATTTGACGCTCGAAATTCACCTTTTAATTATTTATCGTTTCCACGTAATCTGCTCGACGCGCGCGCGCCCGCCTCTCGGGCCCACGGGAAAGTGTGTGTGAGCCGGCGGCGGCGTTGGGTCTGGAGAATTTTAATTTTCCCCAGATACGTTTTTAATTAATCCCGAAACTCGGCCAACTAACGGACGCCCAGAGAGCCTTCCATTTCTGCGTTTTCATCTTGTTGCAATCGCCGCCCCCGCACGCATAGTGTATGCCGAGTGGAATCCAATTCAATTCATCCATGCGCGCCACCTGTAAATCACCAGCTTTGCCCTTAAGATGCACTGTTCACTGTGAGCGCTCGATTGCAATGATTTCTTTGCCATCGCAGTTGCCACCACCCCATTTATGCCCGTTGTGCCTGTGTGTCGCTGATTCTAATTGAAGAAATAAAATAATTGCTCCCGCAGGTTGTTCAGAACTTCGGGCGCGTGTTCGGCGTGTGGGCTGCCCATCCCAGCCAGTGAGTTCGTGATGAGGTCCGGCGGGCCGTCACCACAACAACCTGGCGCACCGCCCCACGTCTTCCATATCAAGTGTTTCGCGTGCAGCAAATGCGGCGGTCATCTGATGCCCGGCGACCGCTACTACATGCTGGCCGGCAGCCTCGTCTGCGAGCCGGACTGGAACAAGCTGGTCAAGTCCTCCACCACGACGACGGTGCGCAAAGGGAAAGTCGGCCGACCTCGCAGGAGCAGAGATTGAACACATCGGATCATTGGACATCATTTAATATGTGAGTCTATATTATATCCTACTTTCAGCAGGAAGCACCCACAACCGAGCAGTAGTAGGTGTGCGGATGATGAGTAAAAAGGAGAGATGTTGATAGAGACGCGTGGCTGCGCCTTGATCGCGTTGTAATCTAATTAATCTTCTCATCTTACGTATTTGTGTTCGCGCATGAGTTGACTGAGCTAATTCATTTGCCTCGCTTTTTCCGCCGATGCTGGAGGGCGTTTTAAAAGCGAAAAAGTTAACAAGTGGTCAGTGATGGAGGGGTGGCACTTGCGCCTTGACCTGCAACCAGCTGGAAAATGTTGTAAACTTTACGCGCGAAAATTCACTTTATTTCTTTTTGACCTACGGAGATAATTAATAATTTCTACTAAAAGCTCCGAGGATTTTTTGCGTGCGTTGTACTTCATATTACCGAAAATTCCCTTGCATTGAGGTGGCGTATTAAATATGAATCAAAATAGGGACATTTATCGGATGCATTTTTACGACTCGTAATAGAAGGGTCAATATTTATTAGTTTTTTTTTTTTTTTTTTGGTGTGTGAGGATTACGATGTCGTTCCTACTGCCACCAAGCCCATCATCTTCTCATATTTTCCAGAATGTTGCGGTGAAACATAATATGCGCCTAACATGAAAATGTCTCATTATATCAAAATCGAGCTGAGCGGCGGGAGCTCAACTAAACGATAAGTCACATGGAAATAATATGGGCAGAACGTCCGTGTTGCGTGTTGGAGTGCATGCTTGATATTTGAGGTACTATTTAACAACGCAATTTCCACACACACACACACACACACACACACAGCCTGGAAAATATTGCACACTTGAGCAATGCAAGTATGGCATAAATAATACCCCCCCCTCCCCCAACTTGGATAGCGAGAATATTCGAAAAGTAGGTGTACTAGACAAGAACCGATTCGATAGGTTAATGGAGGAAATTATTTGCATCTATTTGTTCCAGGCATAATTACTTTTAGTTAATGTATCGTAGGGATCTCATTACGGATGAGACATAAAGAAAATAGATCGGTTACAGAAAAACAGATCACCGATCTGGGCCGCCCAGTCCAGTTTACGAGGCTACGTGCGAGGTTAGGTGTGTTACTGTACAATTAAAAGCATCCAATCTCGAATGGAGCAGTTGAGGAGGGAGTCTCGCAGGTGAGAGTCAATTAAAATGTTGATTTTTATTTGACTTGTCAATTCTTAGCCCATACACATTGGGTTAATTGAATTGTTGGAGAATGGCAGCAAATGTAAGAAAGATATAGAAAGTTACCAGTGGTAAGATGCAGAAGAAGCGCATATGTCTTCCAGCAGGCAAGTCTCTTCCGGAGTCGTTTATTGGATCGTGGAGATAAAATGAGTTTAGTGGAAATTAGATATGTGATTAAATTAGAATGCATTGAGGTGAAGTTAATTACACTTGCGGTACTGGCATATTTTTGCGTCTATAGGTGCAAATCATAAATGCCATAATGAATAAGCTGGCATTAAATGGCATTAGTGAAGTTTTTACACTCCTCCATCCTGCTTCCTTTTCGTTTGAGCTCATTTAATTATCTGCTTGTTTGTTCATCGCCAAAGCATTTATTTTTTGCGTTGCCCACCATGCAAACACAATCTATTTCACTTCTCTGCACACTTGACGTGGAAAATGTGTGCGCGCACTTATGAAGAATTTATGAATTATTTGAGGCGCAGTTTAAATATTATAATTAACGAAGTTAGTTAATTATCTCGCGCAGTTTCTGATTTAATTAATAATTAAAGCTCCCGCCTGAATTCTATATAGAGGTATAGATAGTTAACAATTACCGATCTTCGCTTCTCTTCCCGCGCACGCCAACATCTTTACTCGTCGCTACACATTCTTCGCCGCCACTGCCACTGCCGCCGCCGCCGCCGCCGCTGCTTGCGCTCACTTAGCCGCCGCTCAATGGATATTCGTTGTGCGCTCGCGTGTGTATTGAGTGGCGTATCAAGTCGCCGTCCTTTGTGCGCTTTAATTAGACACCGCGCCGTTTTAAATCTGCAACAGGACTAAAAATGGCGCAGCGCCAATAAAATGCAAACAGCGCGATGCCTCATTAATGTGTGTGTGTGCTCGCTAAACACTAACTAGCGCTCATTGCGCGCTTTAACAATGCGCAATATCAATGCCATTGGCGGTGCTCGCCGCCCATATTTATTCGTCCCTCTATAGGTAGTTGGGCGACTTTGCGAAAATATATTGCCATTCAATTTTTCCGCTTCATTCATTCGGCGGCCATATTTTATAATGATCATTAACGAGGGTGCGCGCATAACGAAGACCCAAACGTGCACTGCCGCCAGGTATGTGTGTTGTTCGTTTTGCACCTGCAGTTTCAATCAATTCCACACAAAGCTTGCGCATAACGAAGATAATTGTTGTTGCATTGATAATTGAGACATTCTCATGTGGGACCATTAAAATATACGCCTTGAATATACTAATTTTTGCTTGTTGTTTATTGACACACGTTGGAAAATGCAAGGATTGTGATTGATTAGAGTAGGGTTTGTGTACATTGGGACTATATTAGTACTAAGGAGTTTAATGTGGTTTTTCTCCAGAAACGAAACAAGTGTTTTTTTGAGTTAATACCTTCACCGCAAGATGACTCTGATGGGGATAGGGCAGTTAGGTTAACTCACAATAAAATCCGCAAATAGCAGCTCAATCACCAAAAATATTTTACAATTTGATGCATATTAATTTCAAATAAAATAAGGCATAAATCTATAGCTACATGTTAGTCTTATTTTTTGTCAACTTTTTAATTAAATTATATTGCTAATTTCAATCACAAGTGTGACACTAAACTAACGACGTTTGAAGAAGTATGAGTGCTGTTTACATAGTCATCAACTTTGATAAATTTGATACGAACCAAGATGTTTAAGCACGTTGTGTAATTTTTTCTCTCAAATATTACTTTCAAATGGATATACCTTGCAATATGTATATCTAAGCTACTGGCACAATTTATGATTCGGACATACATCACTCTTCTGTTCTGCCCCCGCCCGTACAAGGTGCAACAAAGCTGTACACTAACAAGTGTAAACAGCACGAGCGCTGAAAACGACAGCCGCAGTTTCAAACAAAACCCTTTCCTTTGATGTTATACTTCAGGACGTAATTTTGCCGCGCTGGGCAACAGGCCGATCTGGTGAACCATTGCAACAAACAGCAAATGCACAAATGATTAATGCATCGCACATGATCACCTTAATGTTGTGTCTTGTGTTGTGTCATGGCGCTCATTTATTTTGCGTCGTTGCCAGCGCCATCTATCAGCTCATAGATGTGGTGCCTTACATTTGCACAAATATGTGGTTAAATGCCAATTTATTATAAACTGCCGCAGTGCAGTCGTAAAGATGGAAATTGTAATTGATTATTGCAGTTAATTTGCTTTCACGTCCATTAGGTCCCAGCGCGTGTGTGGTCAAAGGTCCGGATTTCAATTTACAAAATTTCTACTCAACCTCGTACATGATTTTTTCCTCCATCCATTGCTATTTTGCATGTTTATCTCGATGGTGTACGTGTTGTTGTTGACACCTTATTTCCATCTCTAATCAATTCACATTAACATGCTTTACATTTGCAGGCGTGCTTATGCAAAGTGCTTTCCTTTTTTTTTTCTCTTTACATCTCATAGATGCATTGAGACTCAGTCGTACGTTCTGGATGAGAAAATTCGATTACACAGAGAGTGTGGTGCTAATAAAAACTCTTTCCTTGCGAGAATGTACATGTGTATGTCAGTTAATTAGATGGGATTATTTAAGTTCTGCGAAATATTGATGATGAGCTTAATTTTGCGGATGGCTGAATCCTAACAAGCAGGCTAATTAAATAATTGTTATATTTATTACATCCGAGCAGAAGTAAGTCAATTATGTACAATTATGTATAATTGATTGTGTTGATAATTAGCCTGGTGAATAATATTAATTGAGCCGGTTTTTGTGCGAACGTCTCGCATTGCACCTGGCTGTTTTTCTGAAATGATCTCAATGAGCTCAACTTCTTCTTTTCCAATGCGGATTTTTATTGGATGCCAATGTGATATTGTTGTAGTTTTTTGTTTGTTTTGTTTGCATTGGTTTTTGCATCAATTTCTACTTGTTCTTTTACTCAACTTGCTTGGCATTCCGCCAAAATGCATATTTTAATTTGGTGAATTGTGCAATGTCAATTGATCTGCATAATTTACGATGAGGAGAGCTAACAAGCAATTTTAGTTTTGTTTCAATGGAAACTTATGAAATAATAGCGAAAAATATGTAATATTTATAACATCAACTTGTTGTTGTTGTTGACACTTCTCTCAATTCTACCTGCTTAGTCATGCATTTATTTCGAACTATTATATTAATAATAGAAAAGAGAGCTTGTTTATTGACAAGGAATTTACAAATGAGAAGGTGGTTGTGTTAACTGCTTTAGGCAGACTCCTCTATGATTCTATGTAATTAATTTCTATTTATTTGACAAATTGCTCTTTCAAAGTGCTACAACACTACTACTATTACAGTAGTGCAATCAATATCTGCCGATCATATATCAATATTAATTAATACGTAAGTTACCTTTGAAATTAATTGAGATATTTTACTTTCAAGTTTATTTGATAAAAAGTCTTGTTGGTTCTATCACTTTGAAGTAATGTATTACCTTGTATATGAAAAATACAAATATGTGATTGTTTACAGAATGAATATTTGCAATGCAAGAGGTTGTAGTAATAAGAAAATTTTTTTAAATCGTACCCTAACATTTTAATTGAATTGAGTTTATTTTTTTTATAAATTAATTGATATTAATTAATATTAATTCGATTCAGAGACAATTAAATGTAGCTCATAATTTTTTGAAGATTGTTTAATTATGTCTCACTAAAATTCAACATTATCAATTGAAGGTCAAATGTTTTTTTTTGTGTCCTAAATTTACATCAAACATAGAAATGTGTACAAATGTTTATTGATTAGGTATTTCGAAAACCACAAGGTGCTGATGATTTTGTTAAATCGTGCACATCTTGTACTAAGCTCTCTGGAGTATAAGTAGTTGTGCTGAATCTCGATCACAATCAGGGCCGAGTACTGAATACATTTAATTTTTCCCACTGCTCTTCCAGCGATCTTCTCTTTCTGGCCTCGTTCAGGCACTTAACTGGCAGTAAGCAAGCACTCAGTACAGATAAACTCCCCAGTACTATGACAAGTACGAGTGTAGAGGGTAATCTTTCTCGCTTGTAGAGCGCTTCTCCAATCTTTATTTGTATACAGTTTGTCTACCGCAAAGTATCCACTGCCTTCACTTGCAACAATGTAACCAACTCATAAGCAATATGATAAACTGGGCGTGAAATTTTAAATATGGCAATTCACGTCTTACAGTCCATCGTGTCATCCGGTGAGGATCATGTTAGCAGTTGTTCAATGAGGCATAGTGTATGTTTGTTAGGGAGGCGGCACACCGGCACCTAGTCCCGACGTTTCGTTCGATGGCTATAAGGCTAAGGGAATATTCATAAAGGGCATTTTCGCTCTACTTCAGTCCACGTCCTGTCTATGGGTTGCATCCCACTCTGGCCCAACCATAGCAAATGCAGTGCATGGACGCGCGTCGTCTTCGTTGCGATTTTCACCGCCTGACAGTGTGTGGGCCGTAGGCTTTCTTATGCCTCGGAATAGTCAAAAGCCTATAATGGCATCCATTAAACATTGACCATCTACTAGTAGGCGCTACAGCCGGGACGAAAAGTAAAAGCCGAATTAAAATATCACTCATGATCATCACCCATACGACCACTACCAGCTGGCTGGCTAATGGATGAAACTTTTATTACGCACTCAATTTCCAACTCAACCGTCCGACTCCTCCAAGCTCTCCTTTCGTCCGCCGTTATAATTCATACATGCATTAACAATGTGTGCGCCATGTAGTCTACTATCCTAGCTATTAGGCTGGGGGGGGGGGACTTTTATCCTGGTCAACTCTAATTTCATCACATATTTCCTTTTGACACGGTTTCTTTATGTAAGCTTTCATCTCGTCCACATTTGTTGATGAGTGCTTTTCCAAATCAATCATTGCATACAAAATTTGCGGAACGCAAGGACCTCGTTTGTCCATTAGCGATGATTACAATATCGCGTCGATAATCGATTTGCGCTGGGCTGTCGTTCCGCAGGGTATTGCTCTGTGCGTGGCGGGACCACTCAATATCCGCCACTCAACCACACTTTCTTTGTGCCCCCCCCCCCCCCCCCCCCCCCCCCCCCCCCCCCCCCCCCCCCCCCCCCCTTAACTTTCTTCTCACCCCCAAATCTCCCAACTTATGCCCCCGCACCACCCCCTCTCCGCCTCCCAACCACCCTTTCTTTGCCCCCCCC
Organism: Ecitoglossa quadriceps; assembly: GCA_027574925.1. Lineage (NCBI taxonomy): Eukaryota > Metazoa > Arthropoda > Insecta > Coleoptera > Staphylinidae > Ecitoglossa > Ecitoglossa quadriceps. The sequence goes on from JAODGC010000010.1 coordinate 3,954,747, forward strand.
CTCCCCCCCCTCCCCCCACACCCTCCTGGCTCACTCGCCCATCTTGTAAAGTTTAATTGAACACTTAATTTCAACTAAATTTGCGCAAACACCGCTTCCTCCCTATGGGCGCGTTGAGTTTTATGTCCTGCATGTTTATGGCAACAAGTAACAAATTCGAGGAATGGGCTCTTTGGATAGTCCTGGCTTATCTTCTTTGTGCGCTACTATCGATTTCCGTACTGGCAATCTGTTAAAGCTTCTTCTTATCAACATTCATTGCGTTCGTGTGTATTGATATGCCGGCAAAAAATGGGCATAAAGTAGTAAATTGCGTAATAATTTATTCCGACATAAAAGGGATTCGGCCGTAAAAAAGCGAATTTCCTAATTGAGCATCAACCGACTCAGCGGCGGGCGTGCTGCCTGCTTGAGGAAGATTCAATGCATGGTTTATGGGAGGGCGTGAAGTTTGATATAGGAAAGCGATATCTGGATTACTTTCCTTGATGAGAAATGAAAATCTAAAACGCATTAAGGAAATTGCCATTGCTTTTAAATTAATGTTAATTGCGATGGCAAGTTATGGCGTCACACGACTTTCCGAAATGGTTATTGAAGTTGCTTGATACCCTTTGTGCCACGTAGCCAGTTGGAGAACTAATTTCATTTTCTGGCGCTGAAAAATTGCTCGCTGGAATCGTGGTAATCAATTAGCGTTGCTGCATTACCGACAACGGCGTGTATGGTTGTTGGTGATTCAGAATGGAGCACTTTTCGATGAAGACATCGCGCGGAACTTATCCGAATTGGAATGTAGTTGCTTTTCTAGCATGGGAAAACTGCGGCTTGGCGCGCGGAAGTGGATTGTTGGCCGTGGGTGGCGCGCGCGCGCGCGCAAGAGAGAGTGAAGGCACTCAGCTTAATGAAACGAGTAATCCTTGGAACATCTCGCTGTCTAATCCATCTGGATGCATTCCTTTGCGTTTTAATATCCATCCGCGAACACTCGGAAGCGGTGGCAATTGCGGTGGATGGCATTCTCGCCAAGTACACGTGTGACTTAAATCAATTCCGCTGTGGGTACCGTACGCGTGTCCTCGCCTGTTTTTTCATCAATTTGCACAAGGAAACAAGACGATGCCTGCTGCTTGTCCCACGTGCCTGGCAGAAACCTGGTGCTGGCGACCACCCATAGCAGCAGCAGCAGCAGCAGTGCACCGCGTCGCTCCACTGTCGTAGCAGCAGTCACTGCTGGTTTTTTAATTAAACGACGCCAACAGCACTGGGGACAAAAAACAACAAAACGACTCAATTAATTAATTACTCTGGTTGCATAGTTAAATTAGCTTCCGGAATTTAAGTCCGTGTTTAACCTCGACTTTCGGCACCATTTAATTCATCAACCAAGACCCCGGGTTTGGATTTATGAATTGTACCGCTGAGTTATTCATTTCGCTCCTTCAACTTGCGATCTGCATACTGGCTGCTGGCGAAATTTCTCTGCATCACTGCTTTCAATACCACCTCTGGCATAACTGCATTAGTGGATTGGAGATATGTCCCTAAATGAAGATCTCAAAGCCACGATCAGATTGCATATGACGTACTTGCATTAATTAATTATTATCTCATTCCGTGGTTGACTGAAACTGTATGTGCGCTGTTGGCGCGCGTCGACGCGGCGGAACAGTTGCTTTCTCTCATTTTCGTACGCCGCCCCCATCCCGCGGCGCCCCTAACTGCTTCACCTCACCTCCAACACCCAGCCGCGCCTCCCGTTAATTACCGTCTGATGTGCCAGCGAGCAATGAAAGTTTACCAGTTAATTAGGGAAAACGTCTCTCGGAGTTCTTCACAATTCGGCTGCCGTCGCCCCACTTAAATATTTATACAGCAGCTTGGGCGCTTGTAGTGGTTGTTGTTGCTGCCGAGGAAATTGTTGCTACTCTAGTCTAGACAATTGGAGCGGCCGGCTTAACAATGCGGTGGGGGGGGGGGACGCTGCTATACAAACCCACCCACTAATTAGCTTTATTGCTACTCTTTAGTGGTGCACCCTAGTGCTGCATCCACGTTGATAACCCAATTACCAATCAAGAATCAATCGACTATCTCAACGAGCCAAATCCATTCCATTAGGGCGAAAGTTGACGTAGTGCCTTTATACAAGCTAATAAAAGTCGGCAATATCCGGAAATGGCTTTACAAGGGATGACAAACAAAATCGAATGACCTAATTTCATTACGGCCTCGCATACAAATCCTTGACGTATTTACTCCAAGTGCCACTGGATGGAGTAATGTTTGCCATCGCTGCTTTTGATTTGGATCATAAATCAATCCGGGTAATTTTTTCATTGTTTGTCTGCTGCTAGTTTCCTTTTTTCCTGCACGCTCTTGGCTTTCCTACTTGGGACGGCGTTGAGGCGGCGCGGCGGTAGTTCGCGCTGACGCGAGACGCAGTCACAGTGCGAAGGGCAATTAGGTAAAGTAAAGCGCTCTGCAGACAAAGACGACGAACAAGAGATGCAAATGTACATTAGCCTAATTGAACATTAGGTGAAATGAACAGTTGGACCCCATTAGGTACCATTTGATTTATTACTTCATTTTATCAAAGCCGTTTGTTTCAAATAAAATGTCACCGAGCGTGCGCTGAGCGACATTTCCATGCAACTCGTTTTTGCAATCCAGAGTGCACAATCAAATCATGCCTTGATCAATGCAATGCCATTGGTTCACATTTTATTTCAATTAGCTTCGAATTGAGGAGACGAATTGTAAGGATTCGGATAAGACTAGAAGCGTTCTGGTTTGCTTCTTCATCTCTAGCCACCAGGTACGAGAAACGATCACACGACACTTCCAATTGGCCGTGCCATTCTACAATTACATTTCCAATTCTAATTTCCACGATAATTATGACCTCGAAAATCAAGTCCACTCTTCTTGTTGACCACCATCTACCGCATCATTCGTTTCAAAGTGGTGTTGTCCCATGGCCGGCACTTGGTGCAAAACTATGCGCATGCGATTTCTATTTGATTGAATGAAAACCCCTGACCAGATAGAGACGATGCTAGTACTTCCGAAATTAAGCAACGACGCGTGCACTTCCTGTGATTGACTTGCGCATTTTTCCGAATGGGTGCTGCTTGATGAAGCTACCGGTCGGAGGCGGCATGGGAGTAGATTTGATCAAATATTTAAACCGTTCAAGGCATGCGGTCGTTTTTTAATAGACAAAAGATGGTGAATACGTCATGATGATGTGCTTAGCGGCACACACGTAGACAATTTTCTTCCCCTTCCCACAGCGACGTTGTCGCAGTCAACTGTTGAATTATTCAAGGAAGACAAATTCAATGCAAGGCACGCGATTTGACTGACTTGCGTCTTTATCGATGGAAAACATCTAGCAAGCGAGGGAGACTTGCGACGTAGCCATTTCTTTTCTAAGATATTATTGGCCCACATGCAGTATGGATTGAGTGTTGTTGATGAATTCATTGAATTGCGACACAACGGCTTCTTGTTGCCTCTTTGAGTGTGCTGGAGTGCGTTTTTGCAATGCTTTTAGTTTAATTGAATGGCCTAATACGGCGCTAATGAGAGTGTTTATTTTCAAAGTTTTTGGCGTTTTACAACATTCACGTGTGCTGCTGTCTTCACATGAGACGCTGATGCACCCGAGCGCGCTTTCGTTCCGCATTAAGCTTGCAGAAAGAGCATATAGAATATAGATTAATAAGTAAAACTTCCATCTTTGTGCCGACGAGGAGGATTTATGTAAGCCGGGACGTAATTACCGCCCCCGTTGTGTGTGTACGTCTGAGTCATATCTGAGTTGATAGCTGAAAATGAGAACGTTAATTAGCAATATAGATCGTGACCATAAATAAAGTAGGCTAATCTTGTCGTTGTTTTAATTATGAAGCATGCTTGCGCGTTCGGAGAAGCTTCTTTGCTGCTGCCGCTGCTGCTGCTGTTGCACCTCCTGTCATCCCTTTGCTCACCACTTGTTTGGCGATCTCCTTCATCATCACCATGCCCTTGTTTGGGCCCGGAAAATGAAGGCTTAGCATAACATTCGAACGTGTGCGCCTTTTACCCAATTACATTCGCTTTCGCCCAAGCGGGCAATTAAAAGCCGCCGCCCCCCGTTGGACACAGACAATTTTTAGTACAAACAATTCGATGCATTTTTCTATACGCGGCTCCTATTTTTATTATTTGAGTGCGCTTCCGGGGAACACTTGCATTAGCAAGCGCGAGCATTGAAAGTTGCGAGCTGCTAGCGGCGGAGGCAGCGGTGTGGTGGCAGACGATGACTGTATGCGCCCGTATGCAATTCAAACCGGGGCGGTCACAATGCTTGGACTCACCGAACTGCTGGGCTTGGAATAACAAACGAACCTTTCTAATATTAAATTCAATTATTTTCGCCGTTGTACCTCTGGCTGGGACATGCGGCGTGTGTCAACCTGGCGAGTCGAATTTCTGCGAAAAATCCAAAGGACATAATCAAAAACTAATCTATTATTGCGAGCGGGCAATATCAATAATACGTCGGGGTTGCATTATCAAAGAGGCTACCACTGCTGCAGTGCGCGTCGCATCACTGGACGAGAGGGCATTATGTCAAAGTCAAAAAGTTAATATCCTATCCGTCTTCTTGCAGTTATTATTTTCTATATGTTGTGGTCATTTGCTGAAACTGCTGATTGATGATGCTCCCATACTGCTGCTGCTGCTGCTTTGTATGCCGCAGTAGGGGAAGAAGTATTAATAAAACAAAAAGTAAACACACGTTGCCTACATCTCACCCTTATAATGTAATCATTGATTAGCACAAACGAACACGTTGTGCTCCATCCATCTCTTCTTATATATAAACACCGCATGTGTTTGTTAGGGAATCAAGTCAAAGGCTAATTTGGATGTGCGTCACCTCAACACCTCGTTCTGTGTTAATTGGGTAAGATATTCTGCGGAGTTGACAGTGGATATAGCTTCAGAATTAGAGAAATGTAAACAGTAATTTTAGCCAAAATGTTGCTGTTTTGTTTGTATGCATTTACAACATACTGATGAACCCCCATCTGTTAGCGAAAGCCCGAGACAAATTGAAGGGGAGAGGGATGTCGAACAAAACAATTTCGATTCCGATTCTGAAGGATGTTTACTTTCCATTAGGCATTTGAAGTGTCGATAGCGCAGATAAATGTACTGCCTTCTTAATGCGTCGCTTCTCCGCCTATTCCTGCTATTCTAATTACAACACTACATTGCCTAATTCGCGAGTGAAAGGAATTAATTAATTTTTTTCCGACTTTAATAAAGCGCCTAATTGGATTCGAATTCGCTGATTTTCCGCACGCGCGTCTCTCGCTGCTTTCATGTGATGTGTAAACACGAACACGAGAAACATTCCAATTGTCCTTTTTGGGGGGGCGGCTTTTCTTTGGCGTCGTGCGCAATTCGCAAATGCTATGTATTTGCCATCGAATCCAGTTACCGCCGTCGCCATGATGTAGGTAGTAGTGGATTAGAAGCACCAAGCGAACTAGAAATGCACTTGAATATTTAAAGTAAATTAAATCTCGCGAATGGAAAACAAGACAATCTTGCAGATTGCAACGTGGGTGGTGGTGTACACACGCCGAGGATACTCAGTCCATTATAGTGATGTGGAGATGCCGAGAGTTATTGGAAGTTTTTATTGATATAATCCTGCTGAAGCCATGTGAGCTTGTCAGTTTGCCCTCATTGCCCATTAGCGAGATTGAACCCTCCTCCTACGACTGTTTTTCCGCCGCCTCGCCGTTATACTCTCCCTTAAGTTTGTACGTCGCTACCATCCGCCACACTTCCGGTTCTTTTCGCCGCACGTCGGCGTGCACATAGCCACCATCTCCAGCGCGACTCTGCTTCTCTTGCGCGTACCGAAAGAAACCGTTTCCTGAAACGTTTGGGGACTGAATTAATGTATTATGCGCATACATTATTGATTAGTACTAATGTTAATGTACAAAACATACCGCGCATAGCTGCATTGTAATTGATATTTACGACATACTTCCTCTGGAAGTCCTCTTGATATAATTTTGCATGCTTTCTGTGAAGTGCCCTTGGGCTGTGCACTCGTTTGGTTCCCGGCCTTGTGAAAGCTTTATTCTCGGTTGCATAATTGCAATTAATTATATTAATGTGCCCGCTTTTTTCTGCTGCTGTTGCAGATGATTCTTACTCTTGCGATGAGGATGGCTCCCACTATGTGGATACGCGTGGTTCACCCCGCAGCGCATGAACCTTACCCACCGAGAGCAACGTCGATGAGCTCAGCGAGGGGAGACGCGGACCACCACCTCGACCAAGTTCTATCCAACGAAGTATGTTAATAAACAAATACGCATTGCGCGCATTAAATGAATACTGGACGCAGTGATAAAGCGCTGAAGTGATATTAATCGACGACGATGCAGTGAACAACGAAGTAGCAGAAAGGAGTGGTCAACGTGGATACGCACCGATTTGCAAAGTGTGGGCTTTCGCTCGAATTTGTTTGTACAAAGTTTGTTAGTTAGTTAATCATGAACGCTCTAACTTAAGGCTCGGCGTTGATGAAAAGACGTATTGTGTACTTAAATCATTGTAAATAGAATCACTCGATTGTATTTAAAACACGGATAATGTTAAATTGGGTGAGCACAGAAGGATGCTGGCTGGCTGCTGGGAGATCTACAATCAAGTCCATGATGCCGGCGACATCTTCGACAATCTTTATTTTGTACATAATCTTATTGAGTAATAAGAATTAATTGTTAACTATCGAAGCAGACCACCACTAATGATATCTGAGAGGCGAGGGAGGAGAGTGGCACGTGCCGGATGCGATGCGAAGGGGGCGCATGTGAAGAAGACTTGCCCGGTCGATGGACTTGTGATTATTGTTTAAATTATTGTATTATTCGTTTATTTCTCGTTGCTATTGTTGTTACTAGGTGATATTTTAAATCGTTCAATTATCCATCCGACGCGCATGACTTGATGCGTTTGCTATAATGTTCTGACTCTACTACTCTTCAATGCAAGGACAACTCACGGTTTGAATCATTGCGAACACTGTCAATTGGTCATCTCGCAGTTTTAGTTCAATATCCATTCGTTGGGCACCGATATGTATACCGGACGAGGGAAACGATGTGTCAATCATTTAATCCGAAGTACAAACAATCATAATGAATTTAGCCGGTCGGAGCAAGGCGCGCGGCGCAGTAGTCGTGGGGCTTTAATTGTCACACTAATTTATCCTGGAAGCGACTGCACGGCTTGCGCCGCTGTAAGGCAAGACGTGTAATGAAATCTGCTGCTGCGGCGATTTGTAGTTATTAAAAAGTTAAATTGTGTGCAATAAACCAACATCCTGAGCAGACACAATCGCAACAAGCCATAAAATCTTATCCATATATTCCGTGCTCCCCATTTCTTCGCTGCACTCAATTTTCTCGTTGGTATTTTATTTGAGTCCCAAAGCAATCCCAACATCCTGCAGTCTTGTACTTTTCATAAGCAACACATCGTACACACTGAGAAAATGATTTGCTCAAAATGTTTCTATTATAAAATATCAAAAAACAATGAAGAACTTTGCTAGTTTCGACAGGGACATTGAAAATCTTTGGTTTCTATTAATTCTGTGTGCATTCCACAATAATAAACAAAATCAATTTGAACTGCTCTTTGATTTCCATTGATTCCTTCCTTGATTACTATAGTCTCCGATGTACCTGCAGCAGGGCTGCTTTATTGGTATTAATTGAAATGGAAGTTGGTTGAATGTGCTTCGATCGGTCGTGCATTGCGTCGACAATGGTTGAAAGGGTGAACGTTTTGTATAAAATATTGGTGTGTTTTTATTCCACAGGTGCCCAGGTACATCGAATGTCGCTTAGACGGTAACCGAAAAATTTCCCAACGTTTTTCCTGCACGATGTTAAAAGGTTTGTGATGTCTTTTTATAGGGTACACATACTTCCCATCGATGGTGGACATACTTTTCATATAGTTTTACTTAAATTTTCAGTTTACTATATTTATCATGTTTGAAATTATGAATCCGATACCTGAACTGCCCACTCCTGTAATTCAGTTGGTAAGGCATCATCTGTACTGTTGTAGTAGCGATGGTGAAGCAATTGGGGAAGATGGGTTTGAATCAGGTTGTAAGAGCGTACCCAACAAGTTCTAGTACCCATTGTAGCTGCTGCGGTATACTAAGTGAAGGACAAATATAGGGTAGGTATATAATTTGATATCGTAAAGTTTACAATCATGATTGTTCCTTTGGAAGAAACAATTCTTCTTTGAACATTATTTTACTCTTTTGCAATAGGTACCAACAAGGGGCAGACTCTTGTATGATGCGAAACTACCACGTGTTTTCTCTTGCGGGTATTTTAGGAAACGCAAGAGTATAATCTACAATTAGTTCGTACTCTCCTCCTTTTTATCCCTATATCGATATTTGATTTTTGACATTTCTAAGGTTTAAGCTCTCCATTCATTTCTGGTCATGAACCAAACTACTCCGCCTAATATGTACCGTGAATAGAAATGCGCACGCTTTAAAAACAATAAACTGTATTCGGATTTAAGCTCTGCGTGTTCAAGCAGGACGGAATAAAACATGATTTTTCCTAGTCGTACCAAGGACATAAAGACCTAGCATACTTGAGTGATCCAAGCAAGCGCGCAAACCTCCTTCCCCTTCTCTCACTAAAAACTACTATTTGCAGGTACACGACCATCCTCATTGCAAACAGGGAGCATGTACATAAAACCTTTACTGCCTATACTAGTGCTCATTTAATATTAAAACCTAATCACATTTGAAAAGACCTCTTAAATTTATCAAATCTAATCACTACTGTTTTTAAAAATTCACATCGGCGGACGCTACAACCGTCGCAGGAGCTGCTCGGATTGGACGACAGGACAAGGACTTTGTGGCCAGCAGATTTGGATACCAGTGTTCAGTTAGGGTGAAATTGCAAGGCATACGAATGTAACACAACACACTGTAATGAATATTTACATTTCAGGCGACTTTCAACGACACGCGGATAAATAAGCGCGACACCAGCAGTGTCGCTTTGTACGCCATTCGGTAATTTATGCTATTACGTCAACATGCGATTTTCATCCGGACAAAAAAAGAGCCAATGCACGCGTCAAGTGTGCGCAAGTAATTGATAATTAGATGCGATTTTCTTGCACGCCAGCATGCGGTCTACTATATCTAAATTACAATACCATCACTGATCATTACACTGACACATTACAAACAAGTGCAGAGCGTTGTTTGTAATGTGTACATGGTACCTGAGATAACAATGATCGAGGAACTAATTTATTTAATTGTTACTATCGCGTATGTGAATTATGCAAGCAGGTGTGGGCTTGGACTACATTCAGTTGTGAAATGCGTTTGATTCGATCCAAATTGTTTCCGGCAGTTTCACTTAGTGCAACTGAATATTAATTACTACGGTTGGCAGTATCACTTTTAGCTGGTCGTTGTTTCTAATTTTACAATAATAAATCCTAGCAATTCTAGAATTACTATAGATATTACTAAGTGGTGTGGAATATTTTAGAATACATAAATATTTCAAAAATTGGATTAATTAATTCTGCGATATTTTTATACTGAACATAAAAAGTTAATTATGTTATTAATAAAATACAATGTGATTTATATTTCTAGGTTATGTTTACTTCTTGGTTAATGTGTGAATATTACCATTTCAGTTGAGTGTTTCAGCGATAATTTTGTATATATTTGCTTTAGATAACAAATTACAAGTATAAACGTTAAGATAACAATAAAATATTGACTTGCTTAAATTCATGCTTCATTTTTAATCCGGATGCTCGAAATTGCTAGTTAGGCTTCAACACAAAGAATTCCATCGTATTTTATAAGCCTAAAAAGAATACAAGATTTAATTATTTTTTCGGGAGCAATTTCGAATAGAACGAACAGAGAAAAAAGTTCATTAATCAACTCCAGAGGATTACACACTTCCGTAAAGTCAAATTAGTATTGTTATTCTTCGTACCTATACTCGACGGTCGGGAAAGGCCGGTGCGCACTCGCGGAATTGAGGAAATAAAACTTTTACGTTTCTTTTTAATTGCTTTTTTGTTAATTTCGAAACGGGAGACTCGCATCGGGTACCTACCAACGCGCTAAGTATTTATGAAAGCCTGCTGTTTGAAATGCGTAGGTGTCTACAAATGCACACCCTGAGCGACAACGAAACAACCCCATTGTTCGATTTAACGCACATCAAATGCAAGCAGAACCTTTCCTTCCGTGTCCTTCCATCATTTGCTTTGTTTTTGATGGATTAGTCTAACGGACGGAAGATAATTTCTTGCTACATGATTCATCAATCCATATGTTAGGTAGGGGGCGGCATCGGCATTTAATATGGCTGATTATCAGCAACATGCATGCCCACAATATCAATGCTGGTGTGCTAGAAACAATGGTATCCTAAAAAATATGAATTATTTCCTTCTGATTGTTTGCACGTGTGAGAAATCAATTACCGAGTTTGTTTATGAAATCCTTGGCTTACAATGCATTAAGCTGAAGATATATTTATTGGAATTAAGTTAATTTTAATGAACTTTTAATGAGCTCCCACCGGTAATTGCTATATTTAATTAAAGATATTTCTGTCTGCTAGTGCAAACGATGAATAAGAGCTTGACGCTGGAGCGAGATGCGCGCCAAGTAGACAGGAGTACGATGAGGTTAGTTGTTCCAGGGATGGGGACAGCAACCACCATTGCACGGTGCAATAGACGGATAGTCGCGCACGCTGCCCTCCAAAGTGAGATGCGCGCCGCCCCTGTGAGGATGCAGTCCTATTAGTGCAGAGACTGAAGTTGCAGACAAAATACACTATAAGTAGGGTATAGTCACTGTTAGATTATTATAGCATTCATTAGAGTTTGCTAATTACTCCTTGCTTTAATGAATAAGCTCTAATGAACCACTTTCTGTTAATTAAAGGGAGCGGCGCGGAGACACTGGCAACTAAATGAAAGTTAACAGAAAACACCCAAAACGAATACAAATATTTTCCTTCGTCGTCGACTCGTCGCGCATCGTCTTCTCAATCTCTGCTGTTTCTTTCGAGGCGCGCGCGCGCGCTTTGTGTTTGGCTTGTTATGAGCGTCGCGGCGCGTTTTAATAAGAGTCCCAAGTGTGCCCCAACACACACAGCAATGCGTTACAATTAATTACTGCTGCGAATCTTCTGGAAGGAAGCAACTCTGACGAAAATAACGCTTAAATATTGACTGCCTAGAAGGAATAAATCCGTGCAACGGTACTGCTGCGTATTTTAATTAGCATCAGATGTTAGCAATACGCTCTGCGGCGAATTCAATTCGAAATGAATTAGTTATTATCATTTTTATCACCTTAATTAATTTGTCGCCACTTAATTTCGTTTTAAATTAGCCATAAATTATCATCAACGCGACGTGCGCGCCACCAGGGTAATTTATGACGACGCTTTTTCCGGTACCCAGAACGCGTCTGAGACAATAGGGGCTTAGACCCAAATTATGAAAATTGATCCATGCGAAATAGTGTTGCCCCATATCATTCGGTCGATCTGTTAGTTGCTAACTTTGTTCCTGTCTCTAGTTCCTATAAATTTATCCGAGGCAATTTTTAATTAGTTGATCGTTCATTCGATGTGCATTTGAAAAATATTTCAGCACTCAAATCTTTCTAGGAATAAATATTAATGCAATTAAATAAATTAAAACTGGATCTGTAACAGTGACTGTTATGGATACTTAGATAGGCAACTCAAAGTACATGGAATGTGAAGTGATATGTTTAAAACGGTGTTACTGCCGCCTCATTCATCCCACAATGCTCATTTATACCTCATTTTATAGCCTGGATTTTTCTCTTTTTTTTTGATATCATTATGTGGCAACATGGGTAACTTTGACGAGTGCTACTTCATATTAAAAATTAAATTAGTGATTATTTTGATTTTTTTGATTTTCAAACTGTTTAATTGTATGCTGTGTTAAATTACAACAGCACAAATAATAACTGTGTGTAGCTTCTATAAACTTAATAAAAAATAAAGTCGATTTAATGTAGAAAACAGAAGTTATATGATAAAAACCAAATATGCTGTTTTTTCAATGCAAATTTTTGCTTTGTTTTGATCGTTATGAAGTTATTAATACAAAAAAAAAGAAACATCTTGTTGAAGTAATAATTTAGTTCTGCTTATGTTTGTGCATGATTTATCCACTGGCATACAAAGATATCATGTGGCCGCATGTCATTTGTTATTAATTAATGAAATAATGATGCCTGAAATAGTAAATTCTGATTGGAGTGACAGGCGCGGGCCAAAAATCCTCGACGCACCCAGGTTCACTAATAGACAGATGCGAACGTGCATGAATGTGCGTTGCGGCTTTGAATGACGCGATGCGTTGCGCTCGTCGGCGCGACGGGAAAAAAGACGTGGCGGTGGCGGCGGCGCGCAGACGTGTGGACTTGCGGCGAGTCAACCAGATCAGACCAGCGCCAGACGGCCGTGCGCAAAGCCAAAGAGAGACACAGGAGTATCATATTCTCTTAATTAACGTTGTAAAACCCTGGAAGAGTCCTCATTAGGGGCTTGTCACACCGACATCACATAATGAATCTTGACGAGAGCCACTTTTTATTATACGGCCGGCCGTGCGCGCCTGCTCGCTCGGTTTTAACTAGATTTCAAATAAATTTAATTAAAATTATTCTTTTCTCTTGTCAGTCGGTCTCGCACAATGTTTGAGTGATGCTTTTGTTTGGTTTGGCTTGCGTTTTAATTACCTCCTCGATGTAATTAGTTGGCGTATACTGTTTCAACCTCGACGCTGCCTCACTTTTTCGCAATTACAATTGTTTATATTGCACAAATAAGATTGCTACTACGCGCATAATTCTTTATTGTTTCACAACTACCACAAACACATTCATATCTCCTAATTGATTAGCTCGACTTGTTTTACCAAAAATAATCCGTCCCTGTGCTACCCACTAATTTTTGCATCCAATAATTACCAAGGGCATTAACTAATTTCAATTGTCCCTCATTAGTAGAGTATGACTTGGCGCGCCATTCATCTATTATCTAAGAATAGCAAACAACTTTAGTGAAGCGTGTATGGTGGGGGGCGGCTTTGACCATCCTAGCGCATTTGAGCTGATTTACTGCTAGGCAGGTAATGGAATTACCACTCGTACAAATGTCATTATATAAGTGTAATCGTGCTGACTATTAGCTAATATAATCGATCTGAAGCGTCTTTCTGCTGTTAATCTTCTAAAACGTGCAGATATACTGCCCTAGAAGATCATTACCTTAATTCCTCTTTGCATCTTCCATTAGGAGGTTCAGTAGCGAAATATAGCAAGAATGACATTTAACGTGCCAGTCACGCCATCTATCGGTGTTTACAGCAACGCTTATTA
>JAODGC010000010.1:3971646-3986049 GCA_027574925.1 Ecitoglossa quadriceps
TAAAACGGAAGCTAAATGAAATAATAAAGGCTTTAATTGTAAAAGTTGAAACAATCCTAAAAATAAACACACTCTGTTTTTGTGCGTAGCAAATGAAGCTGAAACAAAGGCTATTAGATTAGTTGCCGTAAGTCTTCTGTAAAAGAAGGATTACCCCAAAAGTGATATTACTCAGTGCATTTTATATATAAATTATTTCACAGCTTAATTTCCTAGTGGAGACATATTCAATGGCCACATTGAAAAGTGCCGTATACATTTGCACAATAACATTCGCCAAAGGTTTATGAGGTAAATTGAAGTCGCTGATGAAATTTTAATTAAACATTGCACAAAAATGCGCTACCAAAAACGTTCAAATCAAACATAAGAAATGTTTAATGTTTATTAAAAGTGGACTCGGCGCGGCGTGAAGAGGGTATTCTCTATTTTAATTACGCATTATACGTTGAAGTTAATTAAGCTCCCGGACTAAGGACGCCCTCTGTCCTCAGTCGTGCTTCGCTGGTGGCTACCAGCACTTCTGGATACTCTTGAGTTGCGCCGGGTTGTAAGTGTGGACTTCCTAATTAAAAAGTTGCCGACCATTAAAAGGGTGCATTTTATTACGGGGAATTTGCTTGCTTCGAATGCAAAGAAAAATGTTGCTGCTTTGGCCACGTCAATTGAGACTGTTTAAAGTACTCTGGACAAATGATTAACCTTCAAGTGAAATTGACTCGTGAGTGAAAGCAATTCTATAAATCATGAACGCTTTGTGTTCTTACTATGATGTGTTGTGTTGAAATATGTCTAAACACGTTTTAAAAGAGAGAGAGAGTAAGGAAGTGTCTTGAGTCTTGCTACTCTTGTCTCACCCATGTTCATAATGAAATAGCTGTCAGTGAATATTTTAATAAAATTAACTGGACACATGACTGACACATATCGAGTAAAAGAGAGTCAAGTACATTTGTAAATGTGTTGTACTGATGTTCATTTATGTTTCGCATGCTTGGAGTGAGTGAGTAAGGAAGTGTCTTGAATTTTGTCTCACTCATGCATTTCACACTCTGAACAAATGATTAACCTTGGAATAAAATGAAATCGAGAATATTAAAATACATTTTGTGTTGTAGTCTATTATAATACTACATGTTCTAGATGAGAGAGTAAGGAAGTGTCTTGACTCTTGCTAGCATTGTTTCACTCATGTTTATATGAAATAGCTGTTAGTGAATATATTTTAATAAAATTGACTGGACACATAACTGACACATATCGAGTAAAAAAAAGTCAAGTATATTTGAAATAAGTTAGCAAAATTTCTAAATGTGTTGTACTCATGTTCGTTTATGTGTCACATGCTTGGAGTGAGTGAGTAAGGAAGTGTCTTGAATTTTGTCTCACTCATGCATTTTACACTCTGAACAAATGATTAACCTTGGAATAAAATGAAATCGAGAATATTAAAATACATTTTGTGTTGTAGTCTATTATAATACCACATGTTCTGGATGAGAGAGTAAGGAAGTGTCTTTAGTCTTACCGCTCTTGTCTCACTCGTATAGAATCCAATAGTTGTTTACATTCTGACTTCCTCTAAAATAGTATTAACTCTTGAAGTATGTATCCATATCCAGGAAATTCATGCTCAATATGATTCCCTTCGCAGGCTGTATTCAAAGCGCGTTAATTAAAAAATAAATTTTATGGTTCAATTAAGTGCAGACGGACGGACAGCGGAGGGTCGATTCAAAAATGTATTTCGTTAATGAAAAGTGCTGCTTCTCTGTCTGTTGTCGTGCATTTTTTAGCGTTTTATGTGCGTACTGCGTACACAAGTGTAGAGTACACGGTACACATTTTAAAAATGAGAGATCGACTAATTGCCAGTAGATGACCGGCGGGTAATTTCATCGTGGAACACGTAAAAAATTCAATTTACAACCAGCACATGTGCATGCGCCGATATTACGAATCCATTGCGTGGCAAAATGCAAAAAAAAAAAATTAATTGGGAGCTGAACGTGATATTTATTTATTTTAAACTTGCTTGTCAAATATTTAACTTGTCAAGGCGGTTGCAGATCCGTGTAATTGGACCCTACTCCCTAGATACAAAATCAATAAGCTAAGTTTGAAAGTAGCGCATCTTAACAAAAGAATACAATTAGGTATAAACCATCAATATGTCATTAGTGTGTTGTAATTAGTGCGGCTTTGTCATCTCACTACGAGTGTTTATTCCGTTGCTATCATTACCTGAATGTGCAACGCGTTGCCTATTCTGGCGGCTTTCCGAATTTTTGTCGTACGTGCAAGTTCCCAATCGCAATCAGTTATGAGCAATTAGCGAAACGACCCTCTAACGAGCGGCGGCGGCGGCGGCGGCAAATGTAAATTGTTCTTTTACTTTGATATGTATGGAACACGCGGCGCGCGTCCGACGATGGAGGCGGGTCGACGGCGTGAGGAAATAATACCCAAGCTGATTGAATGTTACCACTGCTATAATACGCGCGTACTCGACATGCCGAGGATTGCGCAATTATGCAGGACACACACGCGCAATATTTTCTAACAACGACTAATTGCCGTGATGCGTGCTCGCTTGCTTTCATGGGATGCCTCTGTGAGGCGTCCTTGTCGCGCCGCCACCGCCGGAGATAACGCAACCCCACTGGCAGCAGTGGCGAGTGGAAGGAATGATTACCGACCCCTGTCACGTACAATACTAATCCGTCACTAACGAGCCTTCGTTTTTGGCAAGGAATTTTCGTCTGATTTCCACTTATCTGGCCTCCCCACATTTACTCCCATGCATGCGCATTTATACATTAAATACTTACGTCCTACTAATTGCCATTATGTTATTATTGAAATTGTCCTATTGAATAGTAGCCACTGTAATAAACTGACAACATGATACAATGATCATGCTAACTAGAGGGAGTGAGATAAATGATGGAAATATCTAAAAGCAGAGATAAAAGCATAAAATACGATTTTTCTAAACACTATGTATAATATATCAACAGGAACCATCTAATAACAACAATTATTGCAAATTAATCATTAGCTTTTCTTCAGTCGAGGAAATCATTGATATAAACGTGGTAAGCATACAAAAAAAATCTTGACTATGCAACCAAATTAACACGGTTTGTATTTTTTGTTTTCATTTGGATGCATTTAGCAAAATATCTTCATTAATCATTCCACAATTGTTTTATAAACTTTTTAAATGTTCAAGCTACCTTTATTCCAAAAAAGGTACCTCCACTTACAACCATCTATTACTTGCCCTTTTATCCCCGCCTAGCTTTCTTGCCAGCAGCACGCCCGCAGCACAGTTGTCGAGTACTAATTAGTAAGTGGAATCAATTAATAAGGTTCAAGTGTTTACAGAGAACATTCCAATCAGGAAATGGGAAGCAAGGGAGGCGACAACCCCGCCTAAACCAGAGACTGGTATCCTTTCAATAAAGAACCACCAGGACATAAAGCAATCCAAAGATAGAGTCTTAAACACACCGTTAATCATGATAGGTACAGGATAATCCAGAAGAGATTTTGGCCATTCACAGGTATGTGTGCTTTGTGGAAATAATGTTTTGAGTAGGAGCTTGTATGGTGCTGTGATCAATGTTGATTGTAACTATTTAGAATTCAATTTGTTCCCCCTGCCAGTAGCCGATTGAAGCTGGGTGTGTTGCAGGAGGCCAAATGCTGCTCAATCTAAACCAATTCAAATTCAATCCAATCTAGCTCGTTAGACGCGGAGGCCGCCCATGGCCCTGTTTAAACCCGCACACGCTGGCACATGTACGCACCACCGCGACCCTGTGTCTTACTTCATCGAGCTGCCATTGAAATGCTCGCAACGAGCATGTGGGTTGGTGGGTGCTTTTCATCGTCCTACCACCTCCCCTTCCTTAAACGATCACCGATCACAGCCTAATTTGCTTCTTGTCTTCTCAAATAACTTTCATAATACTGGTACAAATTGCAATCCATTGAGACCTTAGCATATCTTAGACCATTTCCACTTCCAACCCAAATCAGAACTCCCCATCCCACATGGATCTTGCCACATCAATAACAACCTGCTCTTACTTTTATGCATGTCCTAGATTGTTGAATGTTTCGACGAAAAAGGAAGCAATTAGCATCATTAAATTCGGATGGTTTGCCAAAGTGCTCCTTATATGGTCACCCTTGTACGAAGTGGGTCTTGGCAGCGCGTGCGAGCAAATGAAGACACGCATATCGTATGCATATGCAAATTCCACCAATCAGTCGACTGCGGTGTGCCTGCAGAACGCCAGTTGCCGGCGCGATAATAATTGAGAAGCGTGGACTATTTCTTATTGAACTAATTTTCCAACGCGGTGCTTACCGCCAGCGTTCATACACTTCCGACGCTCGGAATACTGTGTAGTAAGTATGCACAGACGATGAGAGTGCGGCTTTTATTCAGAACCATGACTCTCTGGATTTTCATCGGGAAAAATCAAATCAACAAATGAGATGGAAAATAATGAATTTTATTGTGGGCTGAAATATTAATGAATGTCTCGTCATACATGTACAGTTGCATTGGTACAAAATTTGAAGAATATTTTATTATCAAGGTTGTGAACTTAGGTTATGTCACATTGAATAGTTTTATCTCAGCTGATTTTCATAGGTTCACTCTAATCAGGGAGATTGGCACAGAGTCTGATTTATCAAAACTTTAACTGCTTCAAATTCCTATTTTGACTTATGGATGGAATGGTCTTTTGTAGAAAGTTTTGGGTAATATCTAGTTTTATTTCGATTAATTTTGGTGTATATTCTAGTGAGTCTATCTGAAAAACAAGTTTCCTTATCTAAGTTTTGGATTTATTGTGCAGAAGTTATAAGCTGGTGTTGGACTTATTAGACAGGATGTTCTAATATTGAACCGCTTTAGTATAATCAATGAAAATTAGAAAAAATTTGATGATGTAGAATAAACCATATACAAATTGCTTTATTATTTTATTCCAAAAAAAACATTTAAAAAAATACTTATAAAAAAGCTACAATTAAGAATCAATACAAAATTAATTGTTTAATATTTACATAGAAACAGATACACCACTAGACCACCGTCAACTATGAACTAATACAGCAGTTTGAAAAATCCGTGCAAACAAAATCAAATTGATCCAAATCCAAGTCAGCTCTGGCGGCAACTTCACACACCTTCACGTTACTGTCCTCTGCCACCATATCATTTTATCACATTGTACCTAGATTGGTAACCTCTACAGGGTGTTCAGAACATTCAACGTCAAAGAAATTTCGAAAGGACTTCTAAATGATTTTAAAAAAATGTGCAAAGTTAGCACAATGTTTATCAAGCTTCTTTCTTGGTCTAGTTAACATTTTTTGTCCATTTTACGAAAATCCCGTGAGTTTCAAACAAATGCTACAAAATAAACGACAAATTTGGTTAAAACTGTGTTCTTCAAAGAGATACAATTTACATAACCTCGATATGCGCCAGTGGTGCCATCTCGTTGACTTTGCACGGATTTTTCAAACAACCTATTTTCTGATGTCTTCAATTCATTTTAAATCGATAAGAGTATGAATAATTTTTCTCATACATTTCTCGATTTGATTTTGGAGAAAATAAAAATGGGCAAGAATGGTTAAGCATAGCAACGTCACTTTAAAGATAGCTTAGTATCACTTAAAAAACCTGAGCGTCTATAAATTCAAGTCCAAATAATTTTTTTTGTGAAAATATGTGTTTGTTGAAATGGCAGATGTGTATGGATGGATCTTAGAAAATGAAGTTTAGTGTGATTGCAGGTAAAAATCCTAACGACTACTGGACCATGAGCGTTAACAATTATGCTGCTCTCGTACAAATGTGCCCAGCAATAGAAATCAAAGCTTCACCTTGTGTCGTGAATGGAGAGATCATTTTACTAATGGTCATCGACAACAAAAATAACCAAGCTATAACATAATAAGGCATCCCTGCACTCATGTGCAATCTCGTAAATGGAAGCAATTTGTAGGAAGGGAGAATACGCTGGGAAGTTTTGCGAGCTCTTAGATATTTCTTCTTTCCACATGCTTTTCAATTTTTCAGTGTGCCGATTGTGCGCCCCTCTTTCATTCGCCCCACACAACCTCCAACATTGTTCAACTGCACAATTACCATGCATGCATGTAGAGCAATGGACAAAGGTAAGTTGTGCACCTTATTAGTTGTAGATATTTAGTTTGCGGAAACATTTCTGCCTGGGCTTGCATAAAATGCTCCCTATTTATTTCTCTGCTTGTGTGCACATGAAGCGAATGGTGTGTTGGCTTGCAAATTAGACCCAAGTGTAGGTCCTCAGATGGAATAACGATGGCTCAGGATAGTAGTAGATGGACAATGCGCACTGCAAAGAGCTAAAGGTAAAATAGCAATAAATTGGAAATAAATACCAGTGATCAAATAGCCGATACAAAATAACGAGGTCCACGAAACGCCGCATTTTGTCAAGTGGAAGAGAGGAGTGCGCCGTTTTAAAAATAAGCTTACTGTCCAAAGAGGCTATTTAAAGCTGGGTCCATGCGAAGAGCAGCCGGACACAAGGTTTATCGTGTACGTTTCGTTAGTTTTGCGTTTCGTTGCTGCAACAACAACGACGGAACATGCCGGAGACTGGCCGCCCTCGACCATGGATCATAATGCTTGTTGTTATGTTACCAGTTTTTCCGTCCAAGCGGACAGTAATAGGTCACTTTGCTTCTTACCTACACAATGTGCGTAGGTAAAAATGCGAGGAGTGAGTCGCAATATCTAAATTGCCAACGCTGCAAGAGCGCTGCAAGTCGACAAGGACATGAGGATGTCAAGGCAAATAGATGGTCGAATTCAATAAAATTAAATTGGCACCAAAAAGGATTTGCTACTGGCAAAACAACTCCAGTCAATCGGAATTGATCAACACACGCATATGTTTGATTGAAAGAGAAAGGGAATCGGATTTGTCGAGCTATTTCGGTTTTGATTTTCTCACTTTTCTCGCTTCCTGCCTTTCTATTGATAGTAAATACAGGAAGAAACTTTTCTTGCTTTGTGTTTTTCGGCAATATTTCATAATATAATACAATTGCATATGATTGAAAGCTTTTCTTATTGGATTAGCTTCTGGAGGGCGGCGTAACCGCCGTCGGCCGCGATGTTCAACGTTTGAACGAACATTTATGCGATTTTATTAAATTCTAAAGAGACCAACTGGAACGAATACGTACGTCTTCTCTGTACTTACATTATGCATATGGATTATGGCGCAAAGTTCAGGCGTGGGCTACATTTGATTTGATGGCATCGAGATGATTTCCACAATTTTTCAAATGGTGGCGAACAATAAAACGTATTGCACTCGGCTAGAAAAAAGAGGGGCGTTTTATTGCTGCTATTCTTCGAGTACATGCAAGTAGATGCTAGATATTTAATTGACCGAGTAAACATGCCAGAAGAGATTAATTTACGTTGCGCTATTACGGTAGCAGATTAACGCTCGTTATACATGGCAATAATAGCCGAGAAAAGGAGGATGCAAATCGGGGACGATGATTAATGATTACCCATTTTTCATAAATGATTTATGCGTCAACTTGTTCAATCCCTATGTAAATATCAATAAGCTTGTTAATTTCCAACTTGGATTTATACAAATTTTATTCATATGCAACCAAGTATACAAACTTGATATCAGAAAATTGACATTTTAACCAGATTTATTACCAGCACAATTTTAATTCTAGATTATTATATTAATACTGTTTCATAAACAATTTACTTTTTAACTATTACTAGTAATGGAATAAATTAAATCTTTAATATTTTTGCATCGAATTTTTATTATCAAGACAATGATACGCATAGAAAAACTTATTTTTATTTTTTATATATTATTACCAATTTTGTAACAAAGAAGTTTCGAATTTTTTAAAGAAAAAAAACACATTTTCTATTAAGCTCTTCTTTAAAATACTAGTTATATATGCAACCACATACACATGCAAATTGGTATTTTCTAATTTCCTAAGATTATTTTATTATTAAATAGCAACAGTGTTTAATAACCTAGAGAATTATCAAAAATTATAGTTAAGACGCATTTTGTCTTTTACAATGAGAAAAAAATAGACATTTACAATGAATTGAATTTATTACACACTTCTAATCCATATAAATCAACAAAATTATTAATATTAATTAAAGACTAAATTCTTTATGACATACTATTAATATAATTAACTAAAATTGAAATTATAACGTTAATAAGTTTGGTTATAACACATCATGTCATTTTTCTGACATCAAGTCTGTATACTTGGTTGCATATGAATAAAAATTTGAATAAGTGCATGTTTGAAATAAACGAGCTTATTGATACTTAGATAGAGATTGAAAGAATTGCCGTATAAATCAAATAGTTGCTTTAATCTTCCATTAGAAAAGGTGAGTTCCTAACCTGAAATTACATTGTGCTTGCTCGTATAAATCACTCATATTTTCATTTATAAGATAACATAAACACACAACAATATTTGTCGGTGTTTAATTTTGTTGCGACGTTTTTTGCAGCAACTGCATAGGTAGCGCCGAAAGGAATTTAATCTAAATGTCATTTAAACAAGGCAAGGGTTTTACGGCGATATGCCAGGACAGCATTCAAGGTTCAACATTCGCCAGTAATTAAACTCCCTACATTTTATTCCATCCGAAAAATACCAAACGAATTTTTAGTTTTCCAAATAAAAGCCGAAATTTGTTTGCACCTCGTGACCCAGCCAATAGTGGCACTCGAAATATTCCAAATACTTCGGCCCTGCATATCGTACGTTTATTAAACATAGCTAAACATACTTCTAATTCATACCTTGGTCGGGCGAATGAGTGAATTATGTGTTGCAGACGATGAGAAAGTGCGTGCTTGTAAATACAATAAAGACGATGATAAATTCCTACGTGGTGCTTAATGATAACATAAATTCATCAGCTTTTACTAAGTCATCGGCGTACCTGAAATAGCACGTTGCAATAATGATCAGTGGCTTTAATAACGTCGTCCAACCGTACGCATTACTACTGCGTACTTGTCAGTCATGCAGCTAGTCGGTGGAGAATTATAGGTTATGTGTTTTATTAAGCGCACAGTTGCGGTTATGTGATTCACGTATCAGCGGACAATTGTTCTAATTTCATATCTACAATGCTTATTATGTTATTACGATATGCCAGTGCCAGAACGACAATCATTAGACAGTGTGGGTGCATGATACAAACAGCTAGTTGTTGTTCATTTGCCTAATTCTTCACGTCATCTTCATACTGCCGCCGCCTACGGTTTATGTTGTACTCGTGTGACATTTACATATTGTTTAAATGCGTCAGCATGTCGAAAAAATGTGCTGGAATTATAAACTGACCGCGTTTTAAATTCCCGTCCGAAAAGAGCCGGGAATAATTATGCCAGCTGTAAAAACGAACAAGAAGGCTCACCTAGGAATACAGCGACGAAACACTACGAGACGCTCGTGGATGGGGACAACGAGGGCGGTAATTTTAATTTAATTAAAAAAATTTAAATTGCAGCTTGCTATGGTCCTGCTCACACCGCCGCTGGCGGTTCGCGCCCTGTCAGTGCTGTTACACACTTTAGTTTATTAAATGTCCAAACACGAGAATTTACGTTGTTTCTCTGCTCTGTCGCAGAACGATTCCACCATTATAGTCTAGCTACATGAGGTTTTTTCGGAGCTGCAATGCAGGCATTTATCGTATTGTAATCCACCAACGTAGGGAAATCAAATGTTTTAGATTGGAAAAACTACGCTAGGACTTATGCTCGAATTATGCTCACATCACTACAGGATATTGAATCTTTACGAATAGTAATGGAATGCTCTATATATTCATATACAAAGTGTTAACAACCTAATATTCACAAAACTTGCTTTTTTCTGTGGAAAAAAAAGGAAAAATGCACGAAGAGCTAATATGACTTGCTTAACGAAAAAAAAAATGCAACCTGTATGTAATACATATAGTAGATGTATTTAGTTGTTGGAATTGGTAAAATTCTCAATTGTTGCAACACAATTTCTGGGAGTCGAATAACCGGTACATTCGTTTTGCCTGGCTACATCTCAATAGTATCAATATCAGAGCACATCAGTCTATAGTCTATAATGCTTGCAATCGTTAATAGTAAGCACGCCACATCAGTTCGGGAACAGAAGGCCTGGAATCGGATGCATCACGCGGCCATCACATCCGGGAGAGATGAATCAACTCGTTCGGATAGCGTACATTCGATACCTACGCTGTCTGCACACGCAGGCAGAAACTTATTGCATTTGTTAATATTACTATTTGTAAGGCAGATTTCCGCTTTGATCGCTACGTGATATCCCATCGTCCAGGAATCATGGAATGTTGCAGGATGGCTTCCACTCCAATGGAAATAGATGCGCACTGCATATGATCAATAAGCAAATTCCAGCAATGACAAAGTTATTGTAAATATTTTACTCGCTATCGAATTAAATGATCCAGCATTTCATATCCATCCCATCCATTTATGCTTGCAAGCCGGCTGACTTTCATCGCAACACTTGGGACTCGTTACATTCAATTGGTCCTCACTGGGCATAGCCAGCAACATGCAAGTTTAAATACACAGCAAATAAAGATGCTTCCAACAGTCGTCCGACTTTTATCCGCCCGCTGGACGCGAGCATAACGCTGAATAATTAATGACTTGGGGCGGGTAATAGGTATGCAGGGACGACATCAAGAGCACAATAAGCGTGCGCACACACGACCCGACTTCATTAAACTTTCAATCGCTGCTCTTACCGATATTATTTCATCCGCAGCAACAAACATTTAGCGCTAAATAAATCCGGGCCAGCGCGATATCTTCTCCGACTACCTCGTAATTGCAGCAGGATTGCCGTGGGGCTTCTATGTATCCCATGCGCTTCACATGTGTGCAGGTAAATGATGGCGGATAAGAGGACAGCAGGATAAGGTGGAAGTTGGAACACAATCGTTATAACAACGCCGGCGGCCAACGCACGTATTGTAAATGTGAGTGAAAGAGTACGCGTCATACAAACTTGGCTTAATTATTGCAAGCCGATTAATTGGTAAAAAGGGCACAACGACCAAGACGATAGGCGATCGACGAACGATGACCATCAGAGAATCATAACTAGCTACAAGTCTAAATGAATTCTCAATGCACAGGTAAAATGTTGACAATGTCTCCCATCTTTGGAGCTAAAAAATATCACCAACAGAGAGTGGCCAAGATAAAAATGACACCAACTAGTTGAGCTTTTCAACTGGAATACAAGCAGAATGCATGTTTCCAATGTACTACACTAAATACATGCTGTATCATCATAATATTTTATTATCCAGAGGTGCTACTAACTAAGCCTAACCTCAATGCGCACCAGTAGCGCCATCTCACGGATGTTGCTGCACCTCGCGTACATAATCTTTTTGTTGTAATTACGAACACGTCTACTGCTTGGCATTGTGAATTATTTTTCATTATGCTAAAGAGGTATTTGTTTCTTGTACCTATTACATCGAGGGTGCTTATTTGCTAACGTCTTTCCACTCGTTTGGCAAGCAAGCTGGTCCATTCATTCGCGTTCGCAGTGTTTACATAGAATTAGCGAGCGGAACGTTTTGGGGAAATATTGTCGCTGCCTAATTATAAACATAACTTCTAGTAATTGCTCGGTGCGAATGTTTACCGTTCGACTGTGCAAATTTACATTCGGCAGTCGTTGGCATATGTAGCACCCTCTCGCACATGCGGAGGACAAAGAAGCAGGCGACGCATCAAATACGATTATCTACGCCCATGCTGATTATTTGCTCCAAGTCATCAAGACCAACAATCAAGTCTTGTTCTAATACTTAATGTTGAACAATTTGTTAATAAATTTATTGATAATAATAGGAGCAGTGCAGGAATATGCAATTGAGAGTAGCTTGAATCAAATTCACCCTAACCTCGCATGATTGTTATATTCAAGGATATAACCTTTGGCATTTTCTTAGGTTATAAAAATCAATTTCTTGCATTTGTTTCGATTTGTTTCGAATTTTAAATTGGACCTATTCTGTCATTGCATGCAGCTTTGTATAGTGTGTCTTGTTAGTTCTGGCAAAGCGTCGCATCCCCTATGGTAAGTGCGAAGGCAAATTACGAGTCCTCTTGTTGTAACTCCAGTTGCAGGCGCCCTTATCTGATTAGATAGAGGCGCGCTTAAAACAACAACGAATAGCATTCTTCTTTAGCACGGCGTTAATGAAATGAACCCTCACCCTCAATACGTGAGAGCTAGGTGGATGGAGTATTCATTAATATATTCTATATACGTGCGGCAGAAGCGCTAGGATCCCTGCGTTATTTTTGCCAATGGGCCCAACCCTATCCACATGGTTCATATTAATCGCTTTCGTTTCGATCTGTACACTCTCACCCACGGCCGCCCACCCACTCCGGCCATTTCCTACCGCAGGCGCGCGTATCTTGGCCTGATTACACCCTATGCTTTCCAGCGCCGCCACCCTTTCCCCAATACCAAATATTCACATTTTAATTGCATCTTCAATGAGAGCGTCGCTCGTGTAATCCTTTAATTGCTTCGGACCCCTTTCGATATTGATACGTACGCCGCCGCCCAAGTCTGGTCGGCATAAGGCAACCGAGGGAAAAATCGCTATCAATTATGAAATTGTTTGCGAAAGTTTAATTGATTCGCATGTGTTCGCATCATATATTTTTTAATTTCTATCAAACCTTTTGCGTGTTGCGCGTGGCTTTGAGCTGATGCTATCGGGCGAAAGCGATTGTAATTGAGCGAATTGAATTGCACGGACGCGACGCCAAAGGACTGGATTGAAAAAGAACGGCGAATGTGATTAGGCAAATTGGGTATGAACTGAGCGGGTCGTACGTCAATGGACGCGCATGTTGTTAGTGCGATTAAATCGATGCCAGCGACGGTAAACAATATCGGTGACAATCAATATTCCCTGCCGACTTGTGACATACTGACAATTGTTTTTCTATATTCCTTTTCACTGCGCTGGATATATTTCAAGCCTATATCAAATGTAACTAAAACGCACGAACATATGACTTAAGTTAGTTACATTAAATGGCTATTAGTTAATAGAACATTTGTAGAAAATTTTACAATTCAATCACAAGTCGTTTCTAAGAAATTAACAAAATTCTATCTAATATTCCTAGAAAAGAATACGAGATATGAAACGTAACGAGTGGAAGTAGTACAGCATGATGTCCTCGTCAGTTACCAGTTTATTTTTATACCTCAATAACTAGCAAACTATATGTCGTAGGAACACAATTCAAACATCATTCTACAACTAATACATTCAGCTCATTGTTTAACAACAAAAATTAACACAATATTCAATGTGGCAGTTTGGGGCGGCATTAAACCAAAACCCAAACAGCATCTCCAAAAAAATTACTTTACAGTAGTCTTTGAAGAATTATTACACCTTGATCAAAATGCAGTTTAGAGCTCTGGTGATTTATGCTCTTTTTGCACAATGCATCTCATCGTCATTCGTTCCATCATTATTCCACGACTGGGGCACGTCCGCAGATCGCGATAGTTGGTCGCGTTGCAGAGAGATGCAGAATTTTATGACGCCGTATGGATGAAAGGAGTGAAGTCGTGTCTCTTAAACGGCATGTTCATTAGGACCGACCGTGATTTAACACTTATGCTCCCCGCCGCCGAATAAAATATGGGCCTGCAGTCAGTGGGATATTCAGACTCCCTTCCTGTACAGCAGCCAGTTTTGCGACAGATTGTCGGATCGAGACGGACTCCTTACCAGTCGTCATAATACCTTGCCGCTCGAATTCCACAGCCGCACCATTAATACTAACAAGCCTCGTTATTTTAAAACGAAACCAGGGACTGTCGGCGGCTCGTCGTCATGCTCATCATCGTCTTCTGCCAACACTAGTGGACTTTTGTGCAGGCTTTTATTTTCTCGTGCTTTCTTCGGCACGTCTTGGGTTTTTTCTGTGGTATTATCATCTTTGAGGTTTTGACACCATTCTCTTACTTGAGCACTTGAACGTTTATTATGTCTCTTTAACGACATCAAAATCATGTTTAAATATTTATCGGATTTTTTTTTACATTGAGCTACAAACGAAATGTAATCGTAATCATATACTCTTAACGTTTGTTAGGTTATTACAGTATTCTTTTTTGCTTTGACATATTGCTTGAAATTGTATATTTATTAAGATAATTTTTAACATAATATTGTAGCATATTTTATAACTATCCTAT
>JAODGC010000010.1:3992330-4105497 GCA_027574925.1 Ecitoglossa quadriceps
TAATGGCTTCGCCGGCTCTGCCGGCGAAGCCATTAAAGAGATCGCGCTTCGCGCGATCTCTAAGACAGCTGTCTTACAAAAGCCAAAACCTCGACCTCCCTTCTTCGGGGAGGCCGCTCCTTTCTTTGCCTTTCCGGCATCCATTTAATTATTTTACAATCTATTCTGATTTTTCTAAGTCCCATATAGTATACTGTATGCTGTAGTACATTGTTGGTGGAATCCAAGAATTCTTCTAAGTCTTTTTTAACTGTAGGCAACCCATCTTGCATGTTTATTTGAATGTGTTTATGAGAGTGCCATATAACCCCATATAACTTGGAATTATTCGGAATTTGTTGAAAAGGCCTGGGCAACACACCCCGACGGGGATCGAACCCGAGACCTCCGAAACCACAGCCAAAGGCCGTAGCATATAGGCTATCAAGCCCACATACAGGGGCACGTAACTTTATTATATTTATAGGTTGCATATCAATACAATAAACATGTCAAACACACAATAGTAAAAATAATATAATATTCTATTATTATAGTAATTAAATAATAGTTATTGAAAAACCGCTATAATCTAAGGACTTTTAGGTAAAAATCTTCTAGGAAGGTTTGAAGTTTTTGGGTTGACCTAATTTATATCATAGACAACACACGGGCGGAACAACTTGTTTACAAGCAACGAGTATATAAATAATATTTCATGGTATAATATGGCTGTATTTACATCTGAAGTTACATTTCCGTAACAAAAATGTGTTAAGCCTGCAACTTGATATAATATTTTGTCAGCTACACTGTGTTACTTGTGCTACAAAGACTGATATTTAATGAAGGACAGATGCAATTTAAACAAAATTACTATAATTATAGAAGCAAATAAATAATAATTGTTAATTGGAATTTTTCCACATACATGAGTCATGTAAATAAGCAGTCCCATTAAATTTTAATAGACATGTAAAATGCGTGCCCATTATACATTTCAATTTCTGCTTGTTTTGATGTAATCTCGTGTTTGCTATAATGCTATGCAGGGCTTCGAAGGCCTCTAGCGTTTGTTTACATTGCATTTTGAAGGCTTCTTTGAAATTACTATTAATCATTACTAATTCAATACGCCAAATACTAGCATATCTCTCAACACTCACCATTGTCCAGTAGTTAATCTTGTACAACACTCAAACCAAGGTTTCTCCATATTGCATAAAACACGCCAACGCAACCTGACTTCAGCTGACCGAAAGTTTCTCAATACAAACTTTCTTTAGTGTAGAATTCCAATTTTCAATCGTACTTTCGGGGCGAGGTATGCATATCACTTTGGTTGGCCAAGGATACAAATTGCGTGAGAATGATTATATGCAACATTTAAAATGTAAAAATGACAAAAAAAATTTCTAAGATGACATGATATGATAACTGTCGGTCAAAATTTTGTGTTGTCGCGTACTGCTTTTTCAACGAGCAAAGAGATTTTAGATAATTGTACTTCAGGCAAATAAAATTGACTATATAATAATACTTTAGCACACATATTATGTTACTGTAAACTTATTTATGTGTATTATTCCATGGCCAGTTTCATACCCCTTGAAGATACTTCAAGTACTTTCCATTCCTAACTCAGTTGAAATGCTCCTTAGTGAAGAACAAAACTAGTAGTAACAAAATTAAAGTCAAGGCGTTTGGGAAATAACCAAAGGTTTACTTTGCCTCAATTTCAAACCATTACCTTTGATTGTAAAATGAAACACTAAATATTATTGTGAAATATTTAAATTTAAGAATGTAATATTAAGATAAGTAATAAACACGTTAAATACAAAGTTACATATCTTCTGTATCTGAATCAGCTTCCATTGCTTGCTTTGCACTCTTTTCAGCTTCAATGAAAATATCTGTGGGAACTCTTTCATGTCGGCCCTGGGTCTCTGCAGATACCCACGACAATTCCATTTCAAAGTTCTTGTCTTTCAGCTCATCATGCACCAAGTAAATTCTGTAAATACATTTATATAAACCATACAAATAGTCTAAAGCTATTTCAATTCATACATTCTGGCTGCTTCCTTCACTAAATCTTTTGTTGTCATTGTTGAGAGTTTCAGCTTTTCTATTTCTGTTTTTGCAGCTTGTTTAGCCTTACCAGTAGCACAACCATGGAAACCCTTGAATTTCACAAACATATAATAAACTTACAAAAGCTTTACTTAGGTGCTTGCTTGAACTTACATATGACACACCAGATGGATCAATCAAATACATACTGGGACCTTCATCTTTGTTATAACTTCCCAAAATAACACTGGCTCCATAAGGACGTACAGCACTGTATAATGTGTAGGCATGCATGTACATACTAACACGATCATTTAAGTATTTTAAGGGAATTGGCACTCCATATTGAGATCTGTAGTTGGTTGCTTCTCTGCGCCCAATTTCACCTAACTGTCTGGCATCAGCAATCAATCCAGAGACAGCCTAAAAAGATGTTAAAAAGTAATAAACAAATTTAAATGCCATAATTAACACACCATTCCAACATGTTTATCAATGTTAAAGATGCGTTTGTTTGCACCGGGTTCATAAAGTTTCGAAGTAACTAACTTCTCAACGGCAAAAACAACACCGTCTTTACCACGAAGACCAATGGCGGTACCGCTGTTTTCCACTGCTTTTACTGCATATTCAACTTGGAATACTCGTCCGTCTGGCGAAAACTGAGACGCTGACAAGTCGTACTATAAAGGAATATGTTTATTCATCTTTTAACACTAATTTTGGGAACTAACTTACTCCTGTACCGATTGAACTCATTTCTATTTAATGCTGCTTATAATTTTACTTACGAATGATTTGCAGTTAAAGCTTTAAGGTTAAATGCCGACTTTTGACAGCATGACTTGCTCGTCCTTGTCGGGAGTACACCGAGTTGCTTCACTCGTTCGAAGATTCAAATCCACAAATCACGTAACATTTACCTAATAAATATTTATTTACCTGGATTCTTTAATTTGTACATTTATACAACTTGTTATCCAGAAATCCATATTATCGATAGATACAATCAATTTAAAGATCAGGAATGATATTGAGAAATAACGTTTCCTTTACTGAAAGTCGTGAAGAATACGCATTTAAATTATTAAAGTATCTCTCTCAAATAATTGTTATAAGCTCTACAGACAACGCCATGATTAAATAAATATTGCAATTAACGTGAAAAGAATCAGTCTTACAAGTTTACGTTACAAGACTCGGCAAAGTATAACGTTTTGTATTAATAAATTATAACGGCCTAAACTATGTATAAGTTGCGCATGAATTGTGGTACAAAAACCATTAAGTAATCCTCCTTCTTAATTCATTTTAACTTACAATATTTTTCACCGTCATACCCCTTTTGATCCGCAAAAAGTCGAAAATAATTTCTATTTGGTCCAATGGCTGTGATTGACTAGTTTTCATCTGTGTACTTCTTACAGGCTCCCTTAATTTTAGCAACACACTCAAAATAGTGAAAAACAACTAATAATCTACTACAAAACATAAAAAAATCGTTACTAAAGTCAGTCCTTTCCGGTCTAATCTTCTTTCAGTCGCAAACTGAATCTTTTACGACCAATTTCAATGAAACTAACATCTATAAACCTAATTGGAAGTATTTCGTAGTTCTCTTAACGTCTAATATCACAAATAATAAGTGGCAGTAAGATTCCCTCAATAGTGTAGCCACATTCGATAAATTTGTATAATTAGTTTGATGAGAAATACAATGTCATTACAGTTTCAGTCTTATTTTCCGCACAATACTTCCATTTCTGACACCGCCTCGTGTTTAAATTGAACGCATTCAAGTAAAATCATGGCAATGTAAATTTTGTTGAATACATCACGTCCGAATAAAATTACGCAAACCAAACAAATACAAAAAATAAATATAATAACAAGGTGCTTGGGTTGATTGTTCGCTTTAGACAAATAAAAATCATCGTAAAGTTATTTTTTTGCACGCATATTTTTATCAGATAACATACAATCTTCATTGATGGGGAATTCACTGAAGCATCTGTCCTCTTCTTCAGACGATTATCTTCTGATGACAACGATCCTCAATGCCGACGTGCAAAATTAACACCTAGTCATATAGTTAAACGCAAATTAACTACAATACATAAAAATTAACTGTAGATACTCGAATGTTATAAAAGATATCGTTTAATGTCTAGATCTATGAGAATCATCACGACGATCACGCTCACGCTCCCGATCGCGTTCGCCGTCACGTCCTCGGCCAGATTCCGCACGATCCCGGTATCTTTCTTCGTAATACCGCGATTTTGATGAATCACCTGCTGTTTCGGTACCATCTGGTGGAGACTTGTTTCTTGGTCGTGACACCCTAAAACGGCACGAATTAATTTCTGTCCCAAGCTGCCGACTGTTATGTTAGCAGAACGCAAGATGAAATAAATTGCGATCATTTTACACTCTTCTTCGCATTGCGGGGCAAATTATGTACTATTTCTCAACTAGAAGTAACACTAACAAATTACCTGTCATCTGTTTCCCTGTCGCGATAGTCACGTTCACGCTCTCTTTCCCGATCTCCCCTACTCCGAGATCTATCCCTCTCCCTGTCTCGTTCTCTGTAATTGTCCGCATAGTAGCGATCTCGATCGCGATCCCTCTCGCGGTCTCGTTCACGTTCCCGACTCCTTTCACGATATCTAGATGAAGATCTTTCACGTCTTCCCCGTCGGTGCGATCTCTCCCTGGAACGAGATCTATCCCTACGTCCAGAACTGTAACTTTTATCCTCGACACCGCGCAAAGTGTCCTGTAAAGATGTAATAAGAATTTTACATCTGTCGTCGTTCGCCACTTTCGACTGTCTGATAAGCGAGATAGCAGTGACTAAAGTTTCGATAGCGCTGGCATATTCCCCAGCGGCAGCGTCCGAAACAGCTCGAGCAATGGCCGAACTAGAAACAGTTCGGTTGCGAGACATAATATCTTCAAACTCTTGATCGCTGATAGCAGGTGCATCGTTACGATGATCGCCATGTGGCGGACCACCACCATAGGGCGGCGCCATATTTGAGGGTGGTCCGCCGTAATGACCTGGTGGTGGTCCATTGTTGCTAGGACCCATTGGACCACCATGTGGTCCATGCGGCCCTTGTGACATACCGCCATGGTGCGGGGGCATTCCAGGTGGTCCTTGCATAGGATGACCGCCCATATTTGGTGGCGGTCCACCTTGATTAAAGAACGCTGGATTTACATGAGGTGCTGGGCCCTGATTAGGACCTTGAGGTGGCCCATTTGGTGGACCTCCCATCGGTGGACCACGCGGTCCCATGTTTGGACCTGGACCTTGCATATTTGGTGGACCTTGTGGAGGAAAACCTTGATTCATTGGAGGCCTGTTCCAATCTGGTCTCGGTGGTCCCTGTGGTGGACCCTGATTTGACATACCACGTGGGGGCCCTTGCATTCCTTGTGGTGGCCCCTGATACTAAATACAGGAATTATTAATTTCCCAATAAAAAATGTGAGTAACATACCATGGGTCTTCCTCCTGGCGGTCCTTGTGGACCTCCTGGTCCTGGTGGACGCATTGGTCCCATATTAGGACCAGGTCCGTTTGATCTAGGTCCATTCCACTGTGGTTGCTGAAAACGCATGTTATTTTGGTTCATCTGAGGAGGACCATTATTATAACCAGGTGGTGGTCCCTGCATGCGTGGTCCATTAT
Organism: Ecitoglossa quadriceps; assembly: GCA_027574925.1. Classification (NCBI taxonomy): domain Eukaryota; kingdom Metazoa; phylum Arthropoda; class Insecta; order Coleoptera; family Staphylinidae; genus Ecitoglossa; species Ecitoglossa quadriceps. The sequence continues at coordinate 3,998,089 of JAODGC010000010.1, forward strand.
GCCCAGGGCCCGACATGTTGTGGTTCATTTGCCCACGTGCTGGCGAGTTCATTTGCATTCGAGGTTGGTAGTTGGAATGAGGACCTGAGGAAATAGGATGGTTAGCTTGACCGGGATGTTGACCACGTGGGCCATTATTATTAGGAGGAGTAGGACGAGTTTTTGACTGACTTTCAAATGTACTCAATGCTTGTTTTGTGGGTAGAGTGACAACAGGATTTTGGTTGTGAATTTGGATTTTTGGTAAGTTGTCCATGCACATTCGCATGCTGTTTTCTGAGCCCATGGAAATAACACAAAATCCTTTAGATTGTCCATTGGGTCTATGTTCAAAGAACTTCACTTCATTGAAATCAGAAACACCTATTTCTCGAACAGCATTTATAATGTCTTGATCTGTTGTCCACTGTAATAATCTCCAATAGAATGAAAACAATTTCAAAATACAGCATCAAACTTACCCATGACAAATTTCCAACATATAACTGATGCCTCCTTCCCAAAGTGGTGTTGGGTGTAATATGGTTGCCTTGTGAGGAGTATGTAGATCCATTGGTGTCCTCAGGGTTTGTATTTGATGTGGGTTGTTGAGAGTCATGTCCATCAGAATTGTTGACGCCTGTGGCAGGCGCGGATAAAACATCGTCGTACAAATCAACATTATCGCCGGGAAATTCTTCCTAAAAGTAAATCGAACGCAATGAGCAAACCGGCGTCCACTGTCTATGACTTTGGCAAAACATGAGACCTCCAAGCTGGTTACTGGAGCGTTAATTGCTGATATCTAGGTAAATATTGTTGTGGCAATAAACTAGTATGGAAAATTTACATTACCTGCACAAAATCTTGGTCTATATCGTCAGCGTACAAATCTATATCGTTGTCAGCCATTCTGGCGGCACTACACAACGCACGCAAACATCAATATGGCTTCGCTTTGCAAGGCGGCGAGGACGCACACTTTAGTTCGCCTCAGGACCACCAGTCGCACTGCAATCGTTTCTTCATTTTTTGCAGATGGTGCAAGATTCAAATTTGACGAATTATAAGATTTAAGCAGACTAAAGTCTATTCCTTGAATTAATTGTACTTTCATAAATGCCCAGCTCCGTAGGTCAGTCGGTAAAGTGATCGTAGAGTAAGTATGTCTACTTCCTTGGCTTGACATTAGTTTCTACTACTTTCATTTAATTGACATTTTCGATTTTGAGTGGCATTTGTTTATTAGTTAATAACAAGCAAATACTTGCAGTAATTTCATAACATGCATGCTTTTATGCAGTATTTATTCTAAAGTGACTTCTGTAAAAATGGCACGGAGAAACCAAGATGTTTGTAATTGAATTAAAAAACAACACACAAGGGTTTACAATACTACTATATATTTACAATAAAACGCTATTATTTAGACATCAGATTCTTGAACGTAAGTCTTAACAAGATTTATACTTACAACAAAATGAAATTGAACACAATTCAGATTGTAATATATCTTATTAATTAATAATTAAATATATATTTATACCTCTGTTACTGCGTGTGTGATGATTTCTTATTCTATAATATAATTTTGTCGTTCGATAACGCCGAAAGAAACACCAAATATTGCGTCACACACCCACTGAAACCTCGAGTCATCCGGATTCTCTCTGCCTCTCGACCCAGACGGACAATTGCGAAAGCATCGTTTCAATTTGTGGTGTTTAGTGCCTATACGTAGAAACTCGCTGATGGTGATGACCAAAAATAGATATAAATAAAACGTGAATGAACGGGACAATGTAATGCAAAATACGTTTTCCTTTAATGAATTTCTTGGTATGTTAATCGTTGTTTTGCGTTCCTTCTTGTTTTCTTGGAGGTTGACATTAATATTAAGTTCTTTCTTTGCTGCATGGTCCAAATTCTAATATACATTATACTTTGTAATTTAATACTTTATTAATAAATATTTGTTATCAGTAATAGTAATAACATAGATAACTTTGCATTAGGTTTCGCTAATCGATTTCAAGAGTATAATGTACATGATAATGATGTTTTTTTTTTCCTTTTTTCTTTTGATTTTCCTTTTTGACGATGGACAATTGCACAAAGAGCCAATAAAACATCCGCCTACGAAGTAACAAACTAAATAGAGCTAAACTTAAATCTTTTTAAGACAGAGTGCGGATGTTTTAATGAACAACTTTGTTGTGTTGTTACTCATTCTGCATGTAATGTGTGTATATGTACTTTGCAACGCAATTATAAAAACTCGAATACAGCGCGAACCAATAATGCCCTTGATTCGTGCCTACATTTTATTGGTGTGTAGTTTGTTTTGTGCAAGGAAGGAGATATGCAAGGTTATTCTGTACGATTAATTAGATTGATAAAATTAATTACTACAACGCAACGAAACATCCTCAAAATTGCATATAAAGAACCTGGTCACGCGCAGGCAACGCTTGCTTTTTGAATATTCCCCAAAAGGATTATAACTTCACGTCCTCATGCTTGCAATGAACAATTTGTTTATATAATGCTCTAATTATATGCATGTGTAAACACGTAATATTTATAAATATCCTACCGCTGTCCAAGAGATACTAAGAGTCTTTGACGTGATTTTTATTCGCGTTAAGTTTCATTCGCAATTTTACATACTGGACAGAAGTCTTAAGTTAGAAAGTATTGCGGGCGCCGTATGTGTTTAATGTGCTGTGTTGCAGTTTTGTCTTTCCGATGTGTGTTACATCCATATGATAAATAATACTGAACAATCAACTGATCGAATATAAAAAAATTGACTTCAACACAAGACACTACATTTGAAAACAGTACAAGCAACATCCACTCTTAGTAAAATATCTAGCGTAAGGATTTAGTTTACTAAGAACGCTATGAATTTCGCATGTCAGCAATAAAAAAAGTACAGAGTTGTAACACCGAACGCAACAATTGCTCAAAAACACAACAAATTAATAGGTACACGTTAAAACATTTCAGTGGAAAACAAATTATCGACGAAATAATAATCGCACTACATTTATTCGGTCTTAGAATGTAGTTCTTGCTTTCGACTTGAATGATTGATAGTGAAGTCGATGATTCGAAGCGATGAGGTGACGATGTCGCCGACATTAGTATGAATATGACGATGATCCACTTCAATTCGCAGCGATTAGCACAACATTCTTCCTCATAAAGATGATTCGCTCCGTGATTGGCATGATGCGCTAGCTCTATGATGAATTATTGTAATTTTTGGTATCGACATTTGACAATAAATGTTTTCCTTGATACTGATGAAATCAAAAATATGCTATGCATCGTACTCTGTTGAAATGTAGTACTGAAAACACACTCTAGTCTGGCACATGAGTATATATATACTTATATAAGATATTATTATACACTAAATGATATCACAACATTATGGAAACTTTTCAGTATTCGGTTTCGCTTGTCTTCATCGTACTCGGTTTGCTTTTCATGTTGAATGCAACAGCAATGGATGCCTGCACTTGCTCAATTTCTCTTTACACGGACGTGTATACATCGAACAATTGGCATAAAATATTCGCGACGACGTTTCCAACTCCCAATTATTTAGGTGTTTTGTATTTCTTGCATGTTCTTCTTTTAAAATTACGAGTTTAAATACACAAAGTCTTCCTCCTAAACGTTAATTCGTCAAATTTCAGTGCAGTCACCATGTTTTAATATGATCCTTTTTAATTGTTTCCTTTTAAAGTTATTGTTGCTTTGATGATTTTGTATCTGTTGTTGAATATTTTATAAGCTAGGAGCAATTATGTGACTCTTGACAGTTGTTTCCGTGGCCGTGCCGTCGCCGTCCTCATCTTCTTAAAGTATAGTACACGAGGCAGAGCAACAACTACTATTACCGCCTTTACTTTTTTGTCGTTGATCTGCAATCAAAACATAATTAGCACATCGCGCAATGAGTTATCCAATTTAAAATGATGAAAATTCCATTTTGCTACCTTGTGAATTAGGCTCAGGTAAATTTTCTCTAGGAACCAAATGCATGACTGTCGTTTTGCCGTACGGTAAGCCCAAGGCGCCTAACGTGACGTTGCTGTGCAGGAAGCGACCCTGGTAAATGAGCCTTAGGATCTCTGCTTTCGCCACGGCTTCCTGACGCCAATCTAGAAAAGAAGGAAATAGTAGAACACGTACTTTACCCCCACATGTATACAACATAGTACAACGTGCCCACTGCAAAATAGAAACAAACAAAACCCTTCTCTGCGAACTATATACTGGTGTTGACCTACATAAACCATTCTTAAAATTACGATATAATCTAATATTGTAGCAGAAAAGGATTAACAAGGCACCGCAGTGAATACTTAGTACGGTTTGCCATCATGTTAGCGGGAGCCTTTAATGGAATTATCCATTTTTTGTGCAAGAGACTACTATTTTAGAAACTGCACTGAAACAATGATATTTTGTGGCATCATGCAACGAGTTATGGATCAAGAAGGTTGAATTATTACACAATTTAATAATCTATTAATTTCTGCACACTTAATGAATAGAAAACTATCCGTTACAACTTGACTAACAGAATAAACACTGCTATTGGAAAAGTAACAGACTATTTATATAAATAAAATACTGCAAGTCGTTAATTGCGCTATAAACGACTTTCTAATTCAAAGCCACCAATGTACGGAACTGCATGTATAAATTTGTAGTGAAATGAAAGTGCTTTTCATTTAACATGATAGTCTTTCAATCAGTTTTATTTTATGTGAAAATTAAATTAATTAAACGACTTAATCATGTTACAGAACTGTCTACTCTTTGGAAGCAATTAAAAATGTATATTTTTGGGAAAAACAACTACATGCAGAAAGCGACGGCGGATATTACCTTCGGGCCAATTTTCGAAAACATGTTGCGCAATGTCTCCCGCTGACTCGCTGGGACTGAACAAGAACTCCTTCGTCTTGCCACTGACCAGAATGAGTCTCAAGTTGATCTGCAACAAAGCATAAAAAATTAAGTTTCGCTTTCACTCAATGTGCTTGCTACCTGCTTTTTAGCGGTTGTTGCGGTGCACGATGCCGCTTATCGTCGGCAGCTACCAACAAACCAGCAAAAGTAACAAACCCATTGCGGCGGTGTTGCAAAAGGTGCATTCACGTTCAACCAACGCATAAAAAATACATACTCTACAGAAATGTATTCGGTTTCGTGCCGGCGACGCATTTGGCTCCTTTTACAAGCGGCGACGTTCCACTCGAATAAAATATTTACAGAAACCTTGCGTGCTTCCTCCTCACCTTCTATTAAACTTTGCCATTCGGCGTGGTTGCGACAGTAACACAGAACGCGTTTCCCACTGCCAAATCGATATGCTGCTATCAAACTGTGTCATGATAAACGCAACAGCCAGTCATATAAAATGCATCACGATGAAAACGCGTGATATCGACATGGGGCGCTGTGTTGCAAACTTTTGCTTCGGCTTGTAAAAATAGAATTATATCGAACACGGTCTTCAAGTCCAAAACACAACTATTAGAGTCGCGCGGTTGGATAACTAGTAGAGAGTATATGGCCGCAAATAATAAGATATTAGTTAATTGATGAAGTTATTGTTAACCACAATGATTAGATTTCGTGTGGCATTATGCACAGCTAATTGATGAAACAATACGCTTGTAATTTGATTCGTGTATGCTAGGTGCATGAACAAACACCTACTATTAACGACTTGTGTTGTGTGCAAGCCTTGTAACGTCCTGTTACTATAACTCCTTATTAATTTATTGTGGCTATGCCACAACGATGCGCGCAAAGTGCAAATGAAATTATGAAATACGGTAATCGCAATGCTATCCGCGTTTACAATTTAATATTGCTTTATTAGCTCACGAACGAATTCATAGGAATTAGTAATATGAACGGAAATGAAAAGAATTAATCAACAATTGCACTAACTTTGCTGTTGGACCCTTTATTCACGTGGGTCCCGATCTAAATCGTAGGTTTGGCTCAAATTCATGAACCAACCAATTCTTCTTTTGATCCAACTAGCTATGGCTATCCCATGACATCACTGTACACTTGGGAATACAAGCGTAACGAAACCAACCATAAAGGCTCGCCAAATGGCGGCGATTCTTAATTGAGATTAATTAAACTATTAAATCCATCATGACCGTATTCAATATGAACACTTTACAAACACTTAAACCATTTAATTGTCGAATAAAAACGTTGGTGTTGGCGTATCACCATCCTAGAACGTATGTGATGGACGCTCATTTAAAACCCGATAAAGTTGCAATACAATGGCGTCGCAAGATAATAATATTCGTAATTGCCATCCGACAAGACGAGAATAGCATCACTGAATTACTACATGCGCAGCAATAATGACTGGAACTTAAATAACAAACATATATACATAATTTATGAAGTTCATCCAGGCAAAGCTCATCACCATTATCATTCTGCCATCAACTTAGTTGGCATTCTTTGATTCTGCCGAATGTAACAAAGTGCACACTTCCTCTCAGCGTCGTCGATCGTGCACACACCTCATTAATATTTCACGTCGTGCCATTTCCTAATAGATTCAAGAGAATGTGTGGTACGCGCTTCGCATTCGATATGTACTCAACTTCGAGTTTTCACCGACAATAATACCGCGTTCAGATATGTCTCGCAAAAGACGAGTCCCCCTTTTCACGACTCGACCGCATACTATTTTTGGTAGATAAAAGTAAAAAGGTCCACACCACACGAATAGCTTTTACTTGTCTGTTAGCTGTACAAAACTAGTTCGAAAAAGTTGCTACTTTCTAATGTCGTGTCCTCTAGTGTCACTACAATTATCTGCAAGGTTGCATTTACTCGACGAAAATGGATAGATATCAGCGCTAAAAATAACTTTTGGCAAAAGCAAAAACAAGTTGGGTTTTTATATTCGCTGAATGCAGCTGTCATTATTTGCATTAGGACATATTACTTTCGTTTGTAAAAATAATCACTGCGATAAAAAGAAATGATAATAAAATAAAACGGTTGCTTTTAATTAAAAACGCAATTTGAGGTATGGTATAAATAAATAGCTCAATTTCAGGTACAAATTATTGTTTTCAAAACAAATCCCAAATTAGGTAAGCCCACAATAAATAAACCATTGGCACAAAATGATTAGGATTCATTGTAAATTACCACATTCAGTTATTTTCCTTAATAATACACATTCGCTTCAGGCATTCAGGATTTTGACTTAACTGTCAGCTCACAGTGAAAACAGTAGATATTGTTGGTTCGCGTGTGGGATGATGTATGTAAATCGAAACATGGAAATGTAAAAATTCGCCTAATTTTCCGCTCAGCTTATACATACCCTAGCAAGTGAAATGGGTCCAAATTACTGCATGTCCTCCAAAAGAATTCCCACGCGAATGGATTTTAAGCTTATTCATACTTTTATAGTGAAACATCCAATCGTACTTGATAAGCATATAATTTCAGCCGGCTCTTTTTAATTTTTGCACACGTTAAAGCGTGTGCAATTCCCTTGCTATGATACAAATTTAGAGCAGCATTTTAACACTTGTTTCATGTAATTTCCACGTCACTGTAAGTGGTTTTTCCGAGTTGATCACTGAACGTACAACGAACGAACAAGTAGATAAAAGCAGATCTAAGCGAACCTCTCCGTGTACAACAGCTAAGTTTAAATTTACGATTGAAGGAAGACAAAGCAGTGAAGACGAGGTGCTATATTTATACTGTAATATGAATATAACTGTACAAGTAATCGTTGCATGAATTTTTCATTATGTGCAGTGCTGCTACACTAATTACCAACACTTGTTTACTCGTCGTTTTTGCGTGCGATTCGTAACACGTACGTTGAACTTAAGAACATCACGAGTGAATTCGTTGTCTCCAGTGAATCACCAGAGTTGGTAGTAAAATTGAAAAATTCATGTATCCGTTTATTTTCTCTATTTGTGTATAAAACGTTTAGTCTCATTGATGTTGTTGCCTGAATTGATGCATGGTGCTCATCAAACCATTAATAATACCGAGAATAATTTAATTCCAATGCGCAACCCGTGAAAACCCCGTACTACTAAATAAAAAGTTAACAAACCATTGTACACGTTAAGTATTCCTGGAATTATAATAAGCGTAATCATTGAATAATACATACCCAGAAAAAACTTTTGAAGCAACTCAATTTAAATAAAACAATGATATTTTAAAATTATTTACAAAAATGTGCGTATTCAATGTAGATACTAGACTAGAATGGTGAAAAGATAAACTGTTGCAAAACTTTTTCCACGTTGTAGACAACAGAGCCAGAAGGAAGCGTCCTTTCAACCAGTAGCGCACAAAATCTGGAAGCAACTCCTAGGTAGTAGGTATTCAAGAAGCAAACGTGAAACCCACCCAAATGTCGAAATAAACAAACGCTTACTACAACTTGCTCAATTCGACGTATTCCAACATTATGTTTGTACGGGCACGAAGGTGCATGCACAGTGTCTAACAATGACATCTGGTTAAACAATGAATCCTTTCATGTCGCGCCTGTAGCACCTCCTAAATATCCTTCTGAGTATGTTTTATTACTGAAAGATACCAGAAGACAGACGCCTTTGCGAGCTTGTTGTATATGATGTGGTGCCGTTACTTGACGTGGTAATTCTTGCTGTATTTATTAAATGATGGTCTGAGTACTCCACGAAAACCGTAGCAAGAGGACAACATGCAAGACAAGCCACACAATGATAGTGTCTGCAGATAGCGCAGCCAACTGATGAGGACGATGACAAGCGTTGCCGACATTTATTGTTCACCGTTCGCCACTGCATTGTTAAATTTTATTAAAGGCAGACGAAAAGGAGCCCCAGACCATTCCGAACATGCAAACAGAAAGAGCTAAGGAAATGTTGATTGCCAATTTGTTCAAAGTTAGAAATACTTAGCAAATTAAACTGGTTCCCCTGTCAACTTCAATTAATCATGGCTACACAATCAAAAGCATGTTACTTTACGAGATATCCAATTTGCTGCAACAATATTACCTACTTCATTCATTATATGGATTGCAACCAGTGGATGTTTGGACGTTACAACAAAACATAGCAGATCACATTGCCACACTTGAAAACACGCAACGCAACGACAATAATTAGTCGAATTCAATAGACCACATTAATTAACAAACAATGAAGCGCACGTAGTGCAATTATGTTGTTCAAACATTGAAGGAACTGTGTGCAGTGTCTGACTACGCCGGCAAATATTGCATTTGAATAGTCACGAAGCAGTTATTTAATGAAAACAAATATCGAATGCACTAAATTTGAAGCCTCAATCGCTCTTTCCATTCGTAGTGACATTTTCAATTTCAGGCTATGGAAATGTGAATGTGTATACTCGACATTATCAACGTGCAATTAACGAGCAAAATTTAATTTCAGGAAATGTGTTTGATTTTTGCCAGTTACAATAAAACACTTAAAATGATTATATTTTGCAAGCTGTGAATTGTCTCAAGAGCTGATATATACTTTCACTTTTGACCTCAGTATGCAGAAATTGCAATGAGCAATGAGCTTTCGCTGCCCATATTAAATACATGCAGCGATCGAATTCAATGAAAATATTGTTGTATTCATGTTGCACCTTCTAGTAAGTATTATGATCCTCATCAAAAACAAATAGCAAATAGAATAATTACATCAATTTATCAGTCGAATAGAACTGGTCCACAAAGAAATAAATTGTACTTTATTCCACTTTGATAAATTCAGCGCTCCTCATAGCAAATCCAAAGATGAATAAAACTCTGATTCGTAGCGTAGGAGCTGCTAAACATGGAGGGTTGAAGAGCTGAAAAAGGCTCGTCACATTCGTTAATGTCGAAGCTGTTATAACACGCCGGGTGCCAATGTCCTGAATACTATCAACAGTTCGCTGGCACTGAGGGGAAACTCCTCGGTAGCGCGGGAACGACGAATTCAATGCGCAATTACAAATCTTCCCTTCATAACAGAGCTGGGTTCGCTGCATCCGTCGCCACTCCGCCCGCGATGTAACGAGTGTCCTCGGGAAACGTGTTTGCCAACGTGCAGCGCGCTAACGAAATCAACGCTATTGCTCGGCGTCCTCATCATCGGCATTCATAATATCAGCATGCACGGCCACCAACCCCTGTGGGAACAGGAACCATGGGCTATGAACATCAATCATCCAGCAAATGGGCTCTCAAAATAAGTAAAAATATACATCATTGACCCAAGGTTCCCGAGTAAGAAAACTACAAGTTATCTTTTTGGGAAGAGCTTGGCTGCAAATTTGATGGCCACATAAAAGAAGCTTTGTAAATAAAATATTAAAGAAATCCAAAAAGAAGGGTACCAACTGACGGATGATTTATATTCTGGTGAAGACCTCTAGGACTCTGATTTCTAGTGTCTACTCGACACCAAATCGCATAAACATGCAAAACATAAATATGTTTATGGAATAACCAATGCATACACTGCTCCTCAATTTCCACATGCCTGTATTCAGTGAAAATATTTAACCGACAGTAATGCGATGCACAAATGACTTGATGGAAATTAAGTAAGTAGTACTGGGTAACAGCAGACAAATGTGCCTGTTCATGCCGCCGCAAACGCGATATTCCATACGTATTCCCTTCGGCGAATATAAGATCATTTCTGCGGTTTCCTAGCAAGTTGCTTTTGTAACCGGGCATCATCATCACGAGAAAACCAGGTCAAGACGGTACACACTGCTTACATCTTACATTAGATTTCAGTCCTCTTCTGTACATCTTAAAAGCATTCGCATTCACGTGCCCATAAAGAGAGATAGAAAGAGAGACATATTCTACGAACGTATAATACTTTCCACAACTTTTCTCCAAGCTGGGGATGCACAGCTGAAGAGACACACTACAATAAACCGCAGATTACGAACCGGCTCTTTCACATTTAATCACCCATGCTGCATACATATTCATCTCTTGAAGATTAAGTAGATTGCTTGCTATGAGAGGAAATCATTTGAAAAATAATAGTAGGTACATAAATTAAATGTAGACTATTTAAAAAGAATCATGGCAGATGATGGGTACATAACCAAACAAAAATAAGTAACACGTGATAAGTTTCCGTGAAGTTCAGGAGTAATAATCATAAAACAACTGTAAATATTTTATCTAGTGGATACCCACACTGTCTAAATTACATTCTCTCGTCCTCATCAATAAACCAGGATGATTGTACAAAAGTAAGGGACACAGTATTGACGAAAGTCAAACATATCGGTGGAACATTATTTCAGCTATTCTAGTAAGAATATAGCATTCCCGAGAGGCGTCAGTGGGGAATTACACAAAGTCATGACTCACGTGCCATCCCGGAACACGTAATATGCATTTCAAATATTTTCGTGGGCAACAGCGTCTGCAAAGTTGGCACAAGTGGATGGGAATACTAAAGCTATTTTGGGGCCAAGACGGAGCCTTGCATAATTCCTATTGTCCCTCATCCTGCTGAAGCTTGTTTCGATCGCATCCACGCGTTCCCTACCCGGCGACTAACGGAACGCGAAAGAGCACTGGATGATATACAAGGATCTAGTTCTGGGTCAAAGAGGAGGGGCCGGACAACACACAACGAGAGCGCGTGTAAACGTGTGCGTGTCGTACGGATTGCGAGAGGCGCGAGATCGATACCGACGAAACGAGAGCCAAACGCGACGGCGGCGAACGTCGGCGGCGCATGGGCCAAAGCAATGAGGAATGCGTATGAGCGCGGGCATCGGTGGCGGCTCTGCCAACGGCGCGACGCACTTATCGCAGTTTTCGCTCCCCTGTCCTTCCATGTCCTTTGCAGTAGTTGTCTTTGTACCACTTGACAATTCACGCAAGAAATTACATGCCAACAAAATACAAGGAACATGATGACTATTTGTGTGCATTTAATTGCAATTCCCACATTTAATTTCTATGTTGGTAGAATAACAGTTAAATCTTGGAATAGTCCTCTTCTTCAAAAATACTCATTTCACTCAAGCATTTCTAATCGCAAGAATTTTTTTTCCAACAAGATTTATTATGGGCCCCTATATATTACGCTCCATTTGAACGCGGACCATGTGCCTGGCAGTGGTTGTTCTTAATGGAAATGGTCTAACTAAACGATTCCGATGCCCTCATAAATTCGACTCGTGCCGCTTATCTAAAAAGACTTAAAGACTTCATACTTTATATAGCACCTATATAATCCGCGTCCGCATTCTGCAAACCCACACAACCAGGTCTGTCTACCCTGTCTGCTGATAGCACACAGAATAAAATTTTCATTCTTTCAACAGTTACCATTACAAATTTCCATTGCTAAAAGTTTATACACACAAGTCACAAGCCAGCGTTAAGAAAGTCAGGTGAAAGAAGAACATTGATTGTAGGATCCTGAGAAAGAAATAAATAGAATACCGACCTCTCCGTAGTAAACTCATCCAACAAATTAATTCCACCAGGTTTAATGTACCAGAATATTTTAATTGATAATATCAGTTCACGCAAAATAAATTCAGTTTGTGAATAGGAAGCCAAGATCAAGAACAGTATATCTGTTGTTCCTTTTACGAGAAATTCTCTGAATTCGGACAAGAATAATTCTGTTCCAAAGCGTTATTTATTATTGAGATAGATACCAACAGTGATTAACAACGGCTTTCAATAACAACTAGTTGTTGTGTTATCAATGTTCGCAATCCTTTAGAACGGTTCTGCGCAATACATAACTTGAATAATGCATAAGTACTACTTGTTCTACCTTTCTTGCAAACACATAAACATAATTTAGCTTTCCTCTGTTTTGTGTTTCTTTCATTGCATGCTTTTTCGGCGTGTACCCTTTGCAGAAAATTGTATTTATTCCCGACACGAAAGCGCTTTAAACCAACATGGCCGAAAATCCCTTATCTTTCGAAGCTGGATAAGACCGACTTGGAGGTACAATTCGAAAGCTGGCTATGCCGCCTCCCAGTCCATATATGCCCGTCGGATGTAGTAACCACCATTGAAGCTTTTAGGCAAACTGTTACTGCCGTTGTTCCTTATTGCTCCCGGGAAAAATGTGCGCCCGATTATGTTTGCGTTTATTTAATCTATGTGGGGAACAAACCAGTGAGCAAAGCAACATATTCTAGGATCGGAAGAAAATTCAGCAGGCTTTTTTGCTTCTTCATTGTCTTTATACATTATGATGTTCGACATGCTTTTGTACTTTTCTTGCTGATCACGTACGTTCATGCATTTTTGAAACAATCACTCTGCTCGAAGTAATCTCATGCGAGTTTTTGCCAGCAAACTTAGAGCACTCACTGATGGACTCTGTGGCGATGCCATTGATGACTACACATCGTAAGCAGGTGCGTTAGAACCGTAATGAGAACACGTTTGTAACTGTACATGATACCACACAATAATCAAATTGAGTTACTAGGTCGGAACCACAGAAGAATAAAACCATTTTTTGCTTTGCTATGTATTTTCTTTCTTTTGTTATTTCAAGGATATGAAAATCTGGTGCTATATTGAAAGAGCAATTTCTAACATTCCAACCTTGTTCACAGTATTCCGCACACAATGACTAGACTGTAAAGGAGACCTCCGGGTGGTTCCTGCTGCATCCATCCGGCGAAAAGTTTATATGCTTGGGGGACTGTTTCGTGCACTCGCAGGTCTTGCAATATATCAGAGAATTAACTTATAAAGTCCCTAATGCCTTTGCTAGGTTCGCAATACCCACAGCTCAACATTGCTTTTTATCCGCTTCAAAGCCAGCAACGGCTTCCTGGGACACAGCACGCGTAAGCCAAAAGGGAGAAGGCGTGCGAGCAAGAGGGTGTAAATGAAAAATATTTAACGCCAGTAATGCGTAGTGCGTCGAAGCATAATAGTGAAGAAAAAAGATGATGAAAATGGGGGGATTGCAATAAGTGGTTACTTAGCAGTTTTATGCGGTTCAATTATTCAAATGTATTCGCACAACACATAAATTATATTATATATACACATATATTATATTTAATATATATTGGTGACTCTTCTTATGAAGGAGTATTATTACTCCTATCAATTCCATTAAGTGTCGAAGTTAATACAGAAGAAGTAAGTAGACTTTGGGATTTCTAGCACATTGTTCTACATTCCCGAACGAGAACATTGCGACTCTATAAATTAACAAAGTGTAATGACTTTTTAATATGTCCATTCCTACTACATCAATATTCAGGCTTAAATTGATTGATCGCGTACAAATTTAGGATAAAAAGGAAAACTTGCAGCTATTAGCAAACACCATTCAAACTCGTACTTCCAATAGGACCTATCGCTCTCTTTCCAAATGCCAGCAAGGTACACACTTTTATATTTCAGCAATAAGTCTTGCGTAACGAGTGGCACGTAAAGCAATTTGCCAGTAATACTCTCGATAGACACGAAGTAATTTGTAAGGGACCTACCCTTATATTACACGACAACACACAGCTGGAGCAGTAACGCCGTCAAACGCAAACGCCACGAGCAGAAGGCCGCCAGCACGCTGATTGTGTGTAGGTCTCTATTGCCGCAGAGTTTCGTTCCTGCCGCCGCTGCACAAGCGAAGGCACATCGAATTTGAAGTGGAAGGTAAGGCGCGGAAGAAACAAAGCACAGTATTGCGAAATTCTAACTTTGATTACTTACTAGGTGGGTTGACTGGTTGCTAGGTCGGTTGGTTTCAGCAGCTTTCGCAGTTTATTCTGGCCAACGATACGAAGGAAGGCGAGGAGGAAAACCCGCTTCCTATTCAGCGCAACTCTACCGACCGAGATGTGCCATCGTTGGAAAAGAAGGCCCGGATAGAAAGGGAGAAACGAGAAAGGCTGTAGTCACCACCAATTCATTGGCGTTTCCTAATGAATACGCATGGGTGTTGGTTTCCATTTATAGTAAAAAAGCTGTTCTACTAGCGCAAATGTAAGTTTGCAACTTGAACCATATTGTTCCAAACTGTTCTTTGTTTTCTAAATTGTTCGACATTATGTTTGATCTAGAAAACGGTGCTTTTATGAAAGAAATAAACTTATTATAAATATGCGCAAATAAACCGGAGAAAGTGTTATTATAGAATAATCACGGCGGTCCAGCCTTACAATGAAATCAGTGTTTCCGTCGCGGTTAATAAATAAAATTGCAGGAACATGTCGGACGATAAGTAACAACGGAAACAAAAGAAAGACCATTGCTCATGCGACACGCTCAACAAATAAAATGATTTACTAGCATTATCATAATTATTATGAATTTGAAAACAAACAATAAAATTCAATGAGTCGCTTTCCATATCAAAATTGTTGCTTGTTGCTAGATATCCGATGTACAACAAACAGTTTGTTGCCTTATTTTGCAACGCATTAATGTGCCGCATGAGTATACGCCGGTCTCCTGCAAAGATGTTTTAATGAATTCCGTCAACTGAATAATTACACTAGCGTCGAGTCGTTGCCCTCGACTTATTACCATTTTAAAAAGTCTGAAAACGCCAGCGCATAAGTTGACTTTTACTTGCTTTTCTGTCTACTATCTTACTACCAATGCATGGTGGCCTCACTTATGCAAAATTATCAAACTGCCCATGTGTGCCCATATTGCTTAGAAGCAATGCCCCGCATGGATTCACAGTGCGTAGTTGACGTAATTAAAATTCGCACCTGAAACAAATTAACAATCCTTCAGTAAATGTCAATGCGGAATTACGATGCGTGTAAATATAGTGACAAAACATAATAGAATCTATTTGTGGGTGCCAAAAATGCAATCACGAGGACAAAGGCGAATATCGCAACGCGGCACTGGAAATGTGGGCGCGAGGGAGAAAAGTGTGATCAATATACCGCAGAGCGGGAGAACGCCTCGACCGGCATTTTCGCACAGAAACACACATTTTTCTGGCACGCTGCCCATCTCCCATTTGCACCAAATAGTGCGCGAGATTGAAGCCGACAGACGATGGCACTAATAGAAGAACAATGCATTAAAATGAGCCAGAGGTCTTGATCATTTCAGGGTAGAAGGGCAAAAAATTGGTCCGCGCTATGCGCACGCCATTATCTCGATAATTAACATTTTCAAATCATCGTCTGTGTGTCGGATTGCCACAACCCTCTGTGTGTTCGAGCGTGAGATCCTTTTGCGGGGGAAGCTGCGTTCCGTGGACATATGTCTGCACATATTCAAAGCAATAACTACTGATTAATTGCTTTTGTTGCCAGGATGTATGTTTTCTGTGGGATAAAAGCCAACGATGAATTTCCGATGGTTTTTACCCAATTGGAAACCGCAGAGAGTAGCGTTTCTCGCTAAGGGACGCGCTGAAACAAAATTGCAAACGCCGCAATATAGCATGTGGAAAGAAATATCGTGTTATCGATCAGGTGTATTTTTTGATTACAGCTTGTTACATACATGAATAAACGTACGCATCGAATGGAAAATCAAATAATATTGTTATGCTGCCCACAATTATTACCAAACAGTAATGAAACACGTTTACTTCATGCGACCTAATACGAATTACGTTTTATTTAGAACATTGGTTTAATAACACAATATGATTCATATTTAGGTAAATTGACTAGGATATGGCGACTAATCAATATGATGTTTGGTTTTTCATCATCATAAGCATTTCTGTATTCCGTAGAAATAGATTTATTTATTCCAGTCAGCAACACGCTTCAATTGTATCTACCCTGTAAGTGAAACGTGCTATTCGACTTCCTGCAAACGCACATTGCCGCGTGTATGGTGAAGAGGACAGAAATTATGGGAATATGGGAACCGAAATACGTAAATATGAACATGTCAAGCCTAGCGACGCAAGTTGGGTGTAGGAAATGGTTCCGTGTTTAGGATACGTGTGGGACTTGGATCAATGACACCAGCAGGCCAGTGGACTGACCAAGCTAACAGCCGAAGACTACCATGCATACGTCAAGGCATGCCATGACGTGCACAGAAACCGGGACCAACTCTGGCGATCTACGATCTAACCAACCACTGCCGGCTGCTGCTTCGTTATTGAAGATCATGCACGCCTAGCTAAAACCGTAGCAGGAAATCACACTTTCAAATTCTGGAGTGAACCAGAATGACCCCCACCATAATCTAGTTGTGAATGGGTCATTGCGCAATGTGACAACGAATTTAATAACGCATATTATCATTAACGCGTATTATTAATAGCCTGATTAACAGCATCCAATTAGTTGAAAAGCATTTTCTGGTTTAATGCAATGCGAGAGGAGAATGAATCAAAACCTGGCAAATAGGAATCGAATATACGATGATAAATCACTTTCATATGCGAAAAAATAGAACAAAAAAAAACGCGATATCCGTTGATTACTCACTACTAACTAACTGATAAAGTGTACGTACATGTCTGGTGTTTATATGAGTCAACCTTAACCTCTGCATTCCACATATAAACACAATCAAACTATATAAATATTAATAATAATAATTTAAAAAAAAACGTTCTATCGCGTTATATACTGATGGCTGCAGTACAACCTTACCGTAAAACCTTGCCTCGAGTTATGCGAAGTTTCGCAACTTCACGCCCATATCCATTTACTATGCATAGAATTGAGACATATTACGACCTTAGATCATGATTTCCTGTGCGAAATATCTTGCATCGAACACCTCACCAAATCGCCCAAATCTATTGATATGTTTCAATCCTACGCGACTATTCGCGCTCACTTATCGTATGAATAAGACATAAACAATGCTGGTACGTGAAATGGCTCGTGTGGGATCACGAAGGTATGCCCCAACTGATGAAACGTCGCACGAATGCTATCTATGTATTTATTGAAGATGTAATCGGAGAATTCCGCATTAAGGAATTTCGAGGGTACGTGAAGCAACGTTATAGAGAAGATACTAGCGGCGAAAAGGGTCCAACTACGTCGGTGTACTTCCAGACCAGATGCGCAGATAATTTATGAGAATGCATTCGGTGAGCAAGGAACAAAGATGTCGACGGGACTCGAAAACGGTTGCGCCACGAAAATATTCCCTTGCAATACGGTTCTGAATGCAAGAACATCCATAATGGTAACAGAGAAGAAAAATTACCGTCGATAAGATATTAAATTTATTTGTAGAATCTCATGACGAACTCATCGATAGGGATCAACAGTAAAACATTTATAAAATCCTACCTAAGAAGAAACAAATAACTGAACATTTTTCTTGCTTTGAAATTGTTTTATTTGCTACAAGCACAAAACGCATTATTGAATAATTACCAAAAACCACAGGCAAGCGCTGCCATGTAACTGTAATTCCTTCCTCATGCCTTTTCAGTTTGCGAAATCGGCTTTTACCATTGTCTCACCTGGATATGGTCACAGGACCGCAACAATTAGATAAGATACGCACACCAAGTATTACTATGACGCATGGCTATGAACGAATTTCAAGTATTTAATGAATGTCGTGAATAAAAGCAAACTGCGTGTAAATTGTATCGTGTCCGAAATGAAAGTGTGCTGACATAACGGAAATGATAAGTAGATAATAACAAAGACAATGGGTGCAGAACACGAAATTGTGGAAAGTATAATGAGTTTGTATTCAGAAATCATTCGAATTTTGATGTAATTCCTTTTAGATATCTTGAAACTTGTGCACTTTACAGATCATAAATCAATTTCATAGAGACTACAAAACTGATGACTTCCTCAATGTACTATTCCTTCGACTCCCACTGAAAACAAAACCTGCTATTTCTCCAAGCCTGTGGCGTTGCTTGCTTGCCCCATGATAGCTCAAAGTATACACTCTTTTGATTGTGTGTATTATATTGATATATTGCATTTCTGGTTTTCCCTTGGTTCTCTCCTTAGTAATGCAATGTTGAAGGAAGAGCAGTTGGTCGACGTATTGGTCTTCGTGCAGCTTGCGTTTCTTTGAATTGCAACAAAGTACAGCGGGAATCAGGTAATGTTAATTTTAACTTAATTAGTAATGTTAACACACTATTATTAACAAACCGTAAGGTTCTTAGATGTGAATTAAACCGGGCTGAAATAATCCATTAGAAACTACTGTTAATTGACGTCGACGATGTGGTTGTAACACAGATTTCTTGCAAAAAGAGATGGGGAAAACAACGGACATCGTGTCAATTTAAACTCGGCTAACAAATAAAGAATGGATAAGAGGAAAAAAAGTCCGAGACTGTAGTCCACGCTCGCAGCAAGCATAGTATATAATAGGCGACGCATCATACTGTGTATCAAAGATTAAACCGTGGAGAGAACGAAAGGAATACGCTGCTCCTTGAAAAAGTCAAACCTGTATTCGTACACGAGTGCAATCTGGACAAGCGTATAACGCCGGGGTCAGATCTTTGATCTAACAGCGGTTTCTCGCCGACATTCAACCAACTACTCATTGCGCTGCAAGCCGCTGTAGATGGTAGGATGGTAGCCCTGATCTGGACTAGATTATCCGTGCTCACTATGGGCACGTAAGCAAGGAATCCGATGTTCTTGTACTCCGTGCCCGCCTCGTCTAGTCTACACTTGGTCACGAATTCGTATATGAAAAACAGTTAACTACAAATTGGGAGCTTCGAGTATTAATGAAGCATAACCCAGACTGTATAGTAGTGAATCGTGCCCCATTCGACGAGACATTCACGACCACCGCACCTGCAGAACTATTAATTTCGTCCGATCGCAGTCGTTACGCTCGACGCCAGTATTGGTAGCTCGGGAACAACAATAACCCACAGGGGAAAGTAAATCAATTGCGCCTGGATGAATCTTCACACACGACGAACTAATGGCTCGTGCAGGGGACATCATCGAATCGCTAGTTCGCTGAGTTTGTGGCGTCCCCATTCAGGCGATTACAGCGCTGGGCTACAAAAACGTAACCGCTTGCGGTTGCCTAGGTTTTCAGTCGGGCTGGATGGGCGGTTAGCTGATGGTTGTTAAACGCGCACAGGAATGAAAATGGGATAACCACTGCCAAGGCAAGATAATTATTTTCGTTTGCGTATTTTTTTGTTTGCCTTTACTTCAGCATTCAAATGACAAAGTTAGGAAAATAAATGACACAAAAATAGAAATGCTGAATTGTTGGCAATTAATAGTGGCACATTTTGAATATGCTTCCTTTGTTCTATAAATTGCTAAGTGCACATAGTTAGGTGGTTACAAACCGGACTTCAAGTAGCAAAACGAGGTCAAATGTGAACAAATTATTATTATTCACTATAAAAAAAAAACTAGCAAATGTCTAATATAATAGATGTAAATAATTTCATCATCATTAATTCATTTTCTATCAATTTCTTTAAGGACCCATCAATAAGAAAATGATTGAATGGGCCATACTGCAGTATAAGAAAAGTAATTAAAGAGGCAGATGAGGTCTAAGGTTGAATGTGCCGAATGAAATTGACAAAATAAAAATAGAAAATCATTTAATAAAGTTTCATAATAAATTCATTATTAAAGACAAGCACATTACCATTACAACATTGTTAAATTTACATCACAGGTATTAAAATTGTGTTGATTAACAAAGAAATAAATAACGTATTGCACAACAGAAATTATACAACTGAATAATAATTGAAGCAAACTATATTTTAGTAAACTTATTCTCATAAATAACAAACAAGCTTATTAAAAAGTGAGCCATAATTCTTAATATTGAGTTATTTGCTGCCATTATTTAATTATTCGTCTACGAAATACGCCAGTGGCCTTTCGTTTCCTCCTGGCAAACACAAAACAAATATTGCAAAGGCTGACTAATTTATGTTTCCTCATATAAGACCAACTCTAGGAATATCTAAATGAAAAACATTTGGATTATTGGCGTTAGCATTTGATGGCGATAGCATTTCACAACAACTTTCGTTATAAGATTTTATTGAAAACATGTGTTTCGGAATATTATATTTCCCATTCATTCACTGGTTGGCTTGCACGAGTATGGAGAACATCCGCCAAGGCACTTGTGGTGAATGTTAACACAAAATGACATTTCGTGTATTCAACATGGGTGCCACATAGGAAAACGATGCCGCATTGAAATTGAAACAAATGTGGGGTGAATCTCATCGAACCATTCCAATTTAATTGAATATCTTCTTCTGGAGCCAACATGCAGAAGCAGAAATACATGTAAATTGAAAATTATTTACAGCCGCTTCTTTCATCTTCAATCAAGTGGCAATATTGGCAGCTAACATGAATGTATGAAGAACAAAGTGCAAATTGATACGTGACAAGGAAGCTGATACTCTCAGGGCCATCAATAAACTGCACACATATTAGTCACATCACAGCAATTGAAACTCAACGAAATCCGGAAAAAAAAACTTCGCATGATAAATAAATGTGTCATCAGCTTCATGGAGCTTCATCGTTGTTGGCAGATTGGGATAATAAGTATGAGCATCAGTCACCAAAGGGGCTCCTTGAATGGGTAAAAATAGCGCCCACACAACATCAAAAGTTGAAAGTGTGGCTTACGCATGCTGGTGTTACATTATGAGCACAATAAATAAGTTAAGAAAGTTAAACTGACTGCGTGTTGCGTTGTCGATTCGGCGCGATGACAATCAAGTTAAGCATTCGTCGCTCAGTGAGGTCTCGGCACCAACTTTTTTCTTCATTTAATTTTCCCTGTCGCCACACCACACTCCAGTTATCATCTGCGTCTTGTCTTTGTTAAGACATGCTAAGTAGTAGAAGATGGTTATTTTTAAATGAAATTTACTGCAGTAAATAATGGTATAAATCAAGTGAGTGCTGTTCTAAAAGCAATAAATTGTTTCCTTTTGGAACAAAGAAAATGCAATTGATTTAATGGTATCAAGACCAATATATAGGTATAGATAAATACACTTTTAAACAGCCCTTTGCATGAACTACCAAATGGAACCAATATCAATCAATTCAAATTTCACGAGAAATCTTCAAGCTTAAAACTTTATAATTTTAAAATTAAACAAAACGTACCACTTTTCAATTAGACATGTTGAATTTGTAAAATGTGTAAGCGTGCAATTTAGGGTTTTAATGGCGTCAATCCGGAAAATCAAGTACAAATTAATTCCAATTGGACTTTCGAAATAAGGCTTCGTTCGCTTCTGCACTACTTTTTTTATAAATCTCCATCATGACAATATTATGTTGTGATTGTTGTATGTTTGAATACCGTGGAAAGTAATTAATATTACTTTAAAGTTCGTTTACAAGATGCTTCTGTGATAAGAAAAGTGAGCAAAATATAAGGGTGTTATTCTAGGTCAAGAACATATATTTATCGCCAAGACATTAATAAAATCTAAAAAAACCTTTTTATCAATTCTAATGCACAACTTTTAACAATTCTGCAATCAAAATGTTTTTCTACTATTAATAAAATCAATGATTCTCGATTTCAGATGTACCAGGAAGCATCAAGAAGAAAGATTAAAATGGAACCATACAAAATAGACACAGTTCTATCCGTTAGTTGAATATTCCTATAGATTGCCATCGGTTTCCATTTGAATCCTAGAGCATTAAGCTAGTTAGTGAAGCTAATAATAAAAGTAACTACGTCATTGTGTTTGGCTATATATGTTAGATTTTGCCTTGACTATCCCACGTTTTTCGATCAATGTTGATAGACGCATTGCTGGCGAAAGAGCAAGTAACAAACGATTAGAACTACGGCATTGATTGTCGATATCACAGCAACTTTCGTACGATAAATGCAACAAACTTCATTTTCGCTTAAAATCGCAACACGTCGAAATGTACAATACAGAGCAATACAGAGAGTGTACATTCAAACATCGACGTTACTTGTATTTCTGTAATTTCAGGTAAAGCCACCAAAACTCACAAAACATTCGCAATCGCATTCAAAATATTTCTGCGAAAGGGCACGTGCACAATAATCCCAGCACGATCATGCCACAACGTATCTAATGCACCATCTATTCATATTTAGTCAACGAATACTAACGGCTCGAACCTGTTCCTACAACTTTTCAACTACTTGGTGCACGTTGGCTTTACAGCCCGTGCACATTTCAAAGTGCTTCCAACCTGTGCGCGCAGAGCCAACGGGGCGGTAGTTTCGAATAAGAATACAATAATACCACGGTCGGGATAAGACCGAATAAACATGCACAGCAGAAAAAAAAATCTGGGTTGATACAGTAACCCAACAAGGTAAGGGCCAGCGGGAACCGAAGCCAAACGCACCCAATCCACCAAACAATGCAAGCTTGGACTAACATTGAGGGAATAACAAACACTTGTCTGGGGCTTCATACAAGCAGACCACCATCCACCGGAGCCAGCCAAGTGATCCATTCCGAAATGTGAGACAAGTATTTTTTGGTCGGCTGTTCCGCTGGTGTGTGTCGACGAAGGTGTTCTTTTGTTAGTTCTCGGTATATTATTATTGTGAGGATGCTACCTGAGTGCTCCCCTTCGAGGGTGATTCGAAGAAGTCCAGTATACCAGCTTGATTTTATTTGCACGTGTTAACTCAAAAAGTGTCAAGCATTGGACTTAAGTGTCGATTGACGAGTTGAAACACCAAGGCAAAATTGTCGATAATATCAAGTAACATATAATTAGACATCTGGTAAACTTCAAGTTCCACTTGAAAATGTAATATGCCTTGATATTCCATATAATTATAACATACCAACAACCTAAAAATGCATTAGCTAACTTATGTGTAGCAATAAAAAGCGCCTTTATTTTTTACTTCATAGAACTAATACTTGTTAGCGGTGGTGTGTGGATTAATTGAGGACAATTTATTACTCTTCACTTTCAGGCTATATAATTGAAATATCTATGTTCATGCGAATTAAATTCAGTTAAACTTAATAGAAAATGATTCATACATTTATCGCACAAGCAGTCCAGACTTAAGCCACGACGAATTATAGCCTTTAATGTACATACAGATTCCGTGTGCGTTACACACGTGCTGAGATAAAAAACTGCAAAACAATCAAACTGCAATGCCAATCAAAGCTAATAGACATAAATAGAAATGCAAATATTGTTTGCGCCACATTCAACGAATGAAGGTATCCATCCCATAAACAGCCATAAATAATAATGTTTACTAAGGTTAATCTTCGTCTTACAAGTTTATTTTTAATGCATTCGCCGCGAATAACAATGTCGGATGTATGGAGACTTCCACAAAAACATTGTTGCAAGGTATATGTATTGTCGGCATATTGGTATTCAGAGACAACAGTTTCACGCTAGGTGCACTTTACACAAGCACCAACAATGTATTGCTTTATTGTTGCTTTAATTTTATTCCACTTATTTTTGAATTTTCCAGAAGTCTTTGAACTTTGCACATGCACCAAGATTTGTGGGTGATTCGATGTCATTGCATTATTTAGATACGCACGAGTGTGTTCCTTTGATGAATCATACGGCGGTTAGAAAGTCCTTATGTCCACTGTATGAATAATCATCGCCCCTGAAGAAACTATAAATATGCTTTCATTTTGATGCCTTGACATTAATGAATTTATTTATTGAAGAAATCTCTTAATAAAAAGACGAAAATATGAGTGTAGTCATGATTTCTTCAAGGGTCAAGTAATATTTTTACCTGGACCTACCTGAGATCTCAAAAGACCCAAATAAATTCTTGTCCACCCGACTTAACATCCGGTGAAAGCAAAGTGCAGAATCACGACCTCCTACACAAATATCAGCCGGTCCTTGATGTTATTTCCAAATTTCTAAGTCACCGTAATAACTCAAGAGGTTGAAGAAGCATTACTCCGATACATCCCTTACACAATCGTGTAAAACAACTAGCATTAAATAAATACATTCGTTTGAGAGCAGGCTCTACGTGAATTGAATGTGGGCTAAAAAAGTAGGTCGCTCATATAACCGAAACAGTTGTTGCTGCTGTTGATGCAGCAGAGTTCGCACACTCTCACAAGCTGTGTCCAATCTCTCTACACACGAAGATTCACCAAGATTGTGTCTAGTCCGCAGGGGTGCGCTCGAAGACAGCACTCCGAAGATGGTCTCAGGAAGGGTGCGGTTTGGGTGCAATTGCAACGCGAAGCTAACAATAACAAAAACCTATCGCACGTGAAAAATCGATAATTACCTTATCAGCTGGTATGTGCCTGCTCATGTTGTGGCGATTGTGTATATCCGTAATTCACGTAGTCACAGATGGGCCTTTACGAAAGCGTGCAAAGAAACGGCCCTTGCGATGACTCGCAGAGACACACAAACGCAGTCGACGGCTCTCCCGTGCACGCGCAGCTACTCCATCATTGATGTGTGTGTTTTTCTCTCGTAGATTATTTTTCACTGCCGCCGCCAGCACAAGTAACACTCCCGGCCGCCACTGAGCACTAGTACGATTCACCTACAGCAATGCGACGATTTCATTCACATGCACTGCGTTTGCACAACCAAGTGTTTTGGTTCGATTTGTAATCAATTTGGCTCTAGGTAAGCTGCGACAGTGGCACAATACACGCGCGCGCGCTTTATGCGAGCGACACCGAAGCCGAACTGATTGCTCGATGCCTGCGCCGAACAGCCAGTTGTGACAAACAATGCACTGCACCAAACTTATGCGCGCTCACCATCGATGCGCAGAGCCTGCGGCGCCGAAGAAGGCCGATCGGTTTCATGAGATGAACCATCTATAATCGACATTGCAGTGACATCTGAAATTAAAATTACAAAATGGAATTTTTGTTGTTTTAAATAAATAACCATAAATTTAACCTAAAATTGTATAGAAATACTTGATTTATTTTTTTATAGACATAAATATTTGACATTAGTTTGTTTCAGTATGTTAATTTTTTTGAACAATGTACCCTAAAAAATAATTTTCTTATAATTCATATTAACTTTGTGATTGCATTTAGGTAATTATGGAATATATGCACATAGAAAATTCTTCATTATTTAATTAAATTAACTCTCAGGGAAAAATGTTTTCCAAATAATTAAAAATATATGCAAAATGCAAATAGGTAAGTTTCAGCTTATAGTTATAGTACTTTGACATTATTTTACACTGTACTAATTTGTTGATCCGAAAGCAACAATGAGAGTGCAATGCTTTAAAATTATTTTAATTGTTTGGAAATCTTTTATGTCCAAGTATATTTTGAAATTACCCCTTAAAATTAGGTGATTTTCGTACAATTTCTCCGATTTTGACCACATGGCCTCTCCAAGCACCATGCAGAACTCAACATGAATATTTATTTATTTAATATAGTAAGTTATAAACAAATAGCACATATTCACCAATTTAGTGTCGTGAACTTTAGAGGTCCATACCGTAGTGTAAAGACTATCCTATACGATCAATTTATTTATCAGTACCAAGATCTAAGCTTGCAATACTTTAAGTATAGGCATGATTGAACAATATTATTGACTATTTTCATGTGTAGAATAACAATATTTGTTAAAATTATTGTTTATTGTTATTATTGAAGGATATACACGTAGAAAAATTATTAGATTTTTTTTAATACATTTCAAAATAATTTTAATAATAGGTAATTTACCCATTTAAATACATTTAACCGATTTTAGATTAAATATAATAACCTGCAAAAGTAAACAACCAATTTACAAAAACACATGCGATTAGGCATAGAAAAACGGAGACTTTCTACGAGGATAATCAATAACATTCCTATTGTTGCCAGAATAAATTATCATGGCTGATTCAGGTAATAATTGTTATTAATGTGTCACATATTTGGTGCATATTTGATTTTCAGATGTGCCACCCTTAGAAAACATGTCTGCAGGTCCTTCTGGTCTTGTTGGTATGGATGATAATGATGATTCAGATGGTTGGGATGAAATGGAAAATGCAGTGGAGCAAACTACTTGTTTATTTTGTTCACTGCAGTTTAGAACCATTGCAGTAGCCATGGATCACTGCCGAACAGAGCATAACTTTGATCTATTAGAACTAAAAACTAAGTATAACATGGATGTATACTCATTTATTAAAATGATCAACTATATTAGAAAACATAAACCAGATCCACAAATATTACTTCAACATGAAAGTGCTCCTTGGACTTCAGATGAGTACTTGAAGCCACATGAAACTGAATCTTGGCTAATGTTTGGTAAGAACATCCAGATATATTTGTGGTAATTGTGCTTCTAATTGCTGCAATGTTATAGATTTTGATGATCTGGGTAGTGCCCCTTCAACTCCACATTATGCCATTGATGGAAAGACTCCAATAAGTACAATAACTTATGCTGATCTTCAAAGACAAATTCATGATTTATCTGTTGAGGTGGGATGTTCATTATGATTGTTACATTAAAGGAATTCATTATTTTATCATTTTAGTTGAAGCACAAATCTATGCTTTTGGATAATGCTGTAAGTGATATCAATCAAATGAAGGAAATTACAAAGAATATAGTTGAGCATGGTGACTACAATTACCAACCACCTAAATGTGTTAGTCAGGTCCCAGTTGGAAATGACAGTGAATATTTTAACACATATTCACATTATGACATTCATCTGGAGATGTTAAGTGTAAGAAATTCCATTTGCTCATTTTCAATGCCAATAGGAAATTTGATCTGGAATTTAATCTACATATTTTATTAGGATACAATTCGGACTGAAAGTTATAAAGATGCAATTATGAAAAACGCAAAAACATTCCAAGATAGACTTGTATTAGATGTTGGTTGTGGGACTAGCATATTATCAATGTTTGCAGTAACTGCTGGAGCACAAAGAGTATATGGTATTGATTTATCTGATGTAGTCTTTAAAGCAATGGACATTGTAAGGTAACAACTTTACTTTCTTTTAAAATATCAAATATCACTTTGTAATTGCATTTTGCAGATTGAACAAGCTTGAAGATAAAATTAAATTAATTCATGGGCGCCTTGAAGACACCAACTTACCAGTTGAAAAAGTAGACATTATTATTTCTGAATGGATGGGTTACTTTTTGTTATTTGAGGGAATGTTGGACAGTGTGATTTATGCTAGAGATCATCACCTCAAACCAGGTGGCATTATACTACCCAATCGTTGCAATATGCAAATCACAGCATGTTCTGATAAAGGTGAGTATGTTCTGTAATAGAAGAATATACTTCTCAGATAGAAGTTAACAACTTTCTTTTTCGTAGAGCGATACGACCAGATTATAAACTATTGGGATAATGTCTATGGTTTCAAGATGGACTGCATGAAAGCAGATGTGATATCTGAGGCAGCAGTAGAAGTGGTTCCAGAAGACCGAATTGTTGCTACAAATGCAATTTTAACGGAAATTGATATAAATTCATGTACCACAGAAACTCAAGATTTTATATCGGAATTTGAGCTGCATATTTTAAAGGATTGCACTGTTACGGCACTAGTGGGATTCTTTGATATATTCTTTGATTTAGAAGTGGCAGTAATGTTTTCAACAAGTCCACAAACAAAAAGAACTCATTGGAAACAAACGGTTTTCTACTTGCCAAAGGTTTTGGATGTACACGAAGGTAAGTTAAATATGTTTGGGATTTCCCATATAATTGTAGTTAGAGAACCAGAATTACTTGTTGTTCCAATCACCTTCCAGGTGATACACTGAAAGGAACTGTATTCTGCAAAAGGAAAGTCACCAATGTACGAGGATTATCAGTGACGATACAAATACAAGACGATAAGTACGACTACAACATCGATTAAGATCTTATTTAATAAAAGTATAAAAATATTGTCATTTTGGCTGTACGCATGCATACTTACAACTGTTACGTAATCTAGATATCTGTCTTCTTTTGTTACTCGTATTACCCCCAGCGTTTACATCCTTAGACTTTTGTTTTCGAATAAAGAACATTAAATAAACCAGCTAACTTATTTAGTATTTACAAAAAAACACATGAACTCAAGATGAAACACGATGGAGTACGATTTAATTAATCGATCACCCGAACACTCAAAATCCGTTATTTCTTACTCTGAATACCTGGTTGATGGGATCGTACGGGGTTCGTTGGGTGCTGTAAAATGGTATCCGCCGATTGTAATCTGGCTGGACGTCGGCACGCAGAATTACAACTCCCGATGGATTCACTTTTACTTTGATCTTCGTTTGCGGCGAAAGTACGCCATAGTCGACATCTTCGTAGAGGTCCTGCGGAATGACGGTAAGATATTAAGTTTACAAAATTTGTAACACCTTCATCAACTAAATACTTACGTCGACTCTGTAACCTGTCGGCGATGTTAATCCGAGTTCTTTGAGTGTTACCGCCACATCGGATGGTGTGCCGTCCGTGCGACGATTTACAAATGCCACCGCATAGGAAAAATAGTTTTGATAGAGCGGTGTGATGGGACGGGACCATATTTCAATTCCTTTATGCTAATGCATAAGACAGAAAATATCATTCAATGCAATCACGTAACTTCACGCGTTCTTGCAATAAAAGTGCGAGAATATATGAAGCAGCGTTATACAATCGTAGGTGTTAATTAGTACCTTATAAATACGCCTGCCTTGAATGCCGAGTGGATCCTGATCAACTGAGATGATTTTGCGATTCTGCAAGATTGCCTTGTACTCAGGACGAATAGTTCTCAAATCAACGGACATGAGTAACGGCGCAGCAAGAATGGCCCAAATTGCCATTTGTGTTTTGGATTGCTCATAGCTGAGACCAAAGTTTCCAATAATCAACTAAAACAAAATCAGAAGCACAATTAGTTAAAAGATTATTACTAATGTATCATCGTAATCTTTAATTACGCTATTTATGCAATTGCAATTATTGTAATTACATCAATGAATCACTCAAAAGAAACTAATTTGATTACAGAAAGTGAGTTCACTACTGAGCCCATACAATCCTAAAATACCCAACTCTTTTCCAAAAAATGTACTACCATAAATTCAAGTTAATTCAATATTATATAATGACAAATGCATAAGATTTATAGTGTATCAATGAGTACAAACAAGCGCGCCGATGTAGAATATGTAAGAATTGAGTAAATGTAGTGTGTAAACTTCACAAAGCCAACTTTTATTCGTGACCTTACTTTTATGTGGTGAGCTTAATAACACAATTTTGGCAAGTTTTTCATTATCACATGGGTTGGGAAATATCGTGCTGTTAAGAAGAATTCCCGATACGGTATTTAATACATTTTGTGGTGCCTTATATTAGTATAAAATCATTATTGCAAACCTACTTTTAATGTAACTAGCACTAGCACTAAATTGTTTTGCAATTCCCTTTCAATTCGATTTGTAGTTGTTAAGATACGGTATGCTTTGCGTTATGTATATTGTTTAAAAATTGCTATTAATAGTATTTCTACACCAACATAGATGAAAAAATTAGCATTTAAAACCGCATATAAGATATAAAAACTCATTGAAATTGAATTTGATAATCACACTATTCGGTTTATTCTTGTGGCTTAAATTTAATCCAAAAAATGGTCAAACATTTATTCTATATTTGCTAACTATTTTTCTTCTTTTACTACTATCTGAAGTTTGTTAAAAGAAAAACTGTTAATATAGACAATAATGTACATAATTATATTTTCTTTACGACCTGGCATATGAGATACTTTTCACGCGCTTCACTAACACTTCAGACTGTAAAGTTTCGCTGATGACAACACCTGCTGCCAGAATATAATGACTCTTCTGATTGCTCCTACATCAAAATATGTCACTATTAAGTAACTCTCTATTAGAATGCCGTTTCTCAGTTTTATGACACGTTTAGAATGCTGCTGTGTATAGCGTGCAATTTAATGCGATCGGAAGTTAAGTGCTTGCTGCCAACCCCGATTTTGTTACACACGCGTTTGAATATTGGACTTGGAGCGCAAGTCACACACGAATCAGAAAGAAATGTGAAAGTGGTTTAGTTACCAACAAATAGCGCATTGATAAAATACCAATATCAAGTGTTAGGATAGAAACTGTGCGTAATATTTTGCTACCTATTCAATCTGACGAT
Source organism: Ecitoglossa quadriceps (assembly GCA_027574925.1). Taxonomy (NCBI): domain Eukaryota; kingdom Metazoa; phylum Arthropoda; class Insecta; order Coleoptera; family Staphylinidae; genus Ecitoglossa; species Ecitoglossa quadriceps. Next base: position 4,029,262 of record JAODGC010000010.1, read on the forward strand.
TGCTGATAAACTATGTGAAGTTTCTGCATCAAAACAAAAACAATTTGATTTTATTTATAGTTGAAACTTAATATAATTCCTAATAGTTTATGTATTTAGAAAGAAAGATGCATTTTATGTCTAAATATTTGTTGTATATGTAATTGTTGTAAAAGCTATAAAATAAGAACAATTATTGAACAAGTGCGTAATTATTATAATTGTGTAAGAATCTCGGTAGAGAACTGTATTTAGGCAGAACAGTAATTAGACTGACTTGTCAAAGGCTGAGTGGGTACACTGCGTAGACTTCTATTGCTTCTATTATTCGATGTTTCATTATGAAACTGCTTAGTAAATAATGATAGCAATCTTGCACGCCGAATGCGAAACAATGACTTAACCCGTATCGGGAAAACGATGAAAAAGTTCAAGACAAACATCATCAAGACGTTGTCTGGGAGCACTCGGCGACGTTCTGTGTAATAACAGATGTAATTATAGTGGAAGAAAATAAATGGGAAAAAGTAAAAGTTGCATTTTCGCATGGGACTTGAATTTCACTTTGCTTTGACGAAGAAGCTTGTTTGACTGTGCTTAATTAAACAGAATGACTTATTTGCAGTAGCTATGCATTAAATGACACTACAATACTGTCCTACTTGTCGATATTTCTTTTGTTTCTTTTGCATAAATTTTATAAAATCCAATTACTTTCCCACAATAAAGGAGTAAAAAAAAGGAAACTAAACTTACCATATCAGGATCATTCCAATGTCCAGGCCCAGCATTAGGCACAACATTATCTTGATTGTTTCCGTAATAGTCCATGATGCTTTCCACACTTGACCAGGAGTCCTGGATATCATCAAAGTTGCGCCACAAATTACAGTGTTGGATAATAGCTGAGTAATTAGGTTGCATACCGGCGTAAATTTGGTACACCGGCCAGCTACAAGAGTAAATCATTTGCCGTCCGGTACGATTAAGGTAGTACCCAAATTCCGGATATCCTCGGTCCATGTCTGACGGATGTGCGTAGCATCCGTCCAGTTTCACATAGTCCACGTCCCAGGAGGCGAACGTTTCCGCATCAATTTGTGAATATCCCAAGATGCCAGGGTAACCCGCGCAGGTATAATTACCATAATCTTCATAAATGCCAAATTTGAGTCTTTTGGAATGAACCTAAACATGCAAGAGTAAATTATGTCTGGAATACATATATCTCGTAATAGTGTTTCAATGTAAACAGCGAATGGTATTAAAAGAAAATTAGCTTGTGGTCGTCGTGTGAAGAGAAAAAAAGCTTACATAATCGCTCAACGACTTCATTCCTCTCGGAAACCGCAGGCGATCCGGTACCAATTGCCCGTGGATGTTTCTTTCCTTCTCCAACCAGCAGTCATCGACATTGATGTACTCGTAGCCGACTTTAGCGTATCCTTCCGAGACAACCAAATCTGCCATGGTTCGGAACAACCGCTCACTGCGCCAGAACAAAGAAAATCATTTTTGTCTCCTCATTGAGGTGTGCAAATTACTATGCCACGCACCTTATACAATTTTCAGGATCGTTTTTGCAATCGGTGTTACATCGAAAGCGTTCCCACGCCAGCCAACCCATCGGCGGTGTGCGTGCCACTCCATTTTCTAATGGTGCAACGTTAACAACAATGTACGACAGTATCACAGCCCCAAGAGTCCATAGTTGAAACATAATTCACAAGACTCGCGCCTACAATGTGCTCTGTAATAAAGAAGGATAACGAAATTGTAAATTCATTACGCAAGGATATAAAAAAGGAACAAGTATAAAACGATATACTTTCACGATGCATTTTCTTTTGGATTGTGATCGAGGATGTAGAAATTTTATGTGATTTTATCCCTAATCCTGGTTGTATATAGAATAAAGCAAAATTAAATGTAGATATCATAAAGGTTAGAATTTTAGAGAGAAAACATCAAATAAATGTCACACTAAAGTATTATTTATGTCTCTACCATAAAGAAATTGTGTCGTAAAGGTTGTCTTATAAGTTTCCTTTATATTGTTGTTTGGTACTTGTATTCCTGCACTATAAATAATTCTGCCCTAGTACTATCAAATATATTGAAATAACTAAAGATTTTGCTTTTGCTCTCTTTTCTGCATTTGAAACATTGCTCTGATATCAATTGTTTATCATAGAATCTTAACCGCCTCGGTAATATACTTAACAACGCGCTTACTTAAGATCATTGGTTCAAACCCTACAAACACTTTCGTCGGAGTATTATAGTTGAAACCAAAGAGAAGCCTGCATCCTCCCTAACAAACGAATCAGCTGCCGAACGGTCAGCGGTTGGAGGTCGAGTATGGTATCGTTCGATATGGGTGACAGTGCGCTCACAATCACACATCAGAAAACCCAGTCTACTCGTATGCTCGTATACATAATGGATAATGATGATAATTATGAACACAATAATTAATTCATTCTATAAATATTTGGCATCTTTGTTTATTCAGAATTTGTATTGTTTTATCTGCATTAAAATATTTCAGAAATACTTTAGAATAATGCCCTTTAATTGAACTTGTGTAGGTAATATAGAGTTTGTATATTAGTATCATAATAATTCATTTAAAATGGACCTATTTATCTCTGGAACATATTGTGCGGTGCCCACAAGGATTGAGTCGTCTAGACGATGTGCAACTATTTCGCATTTCTAAGGGGATTAACGGAGTAGCGAAGGTCGTGCGAGGGATTAGCGAATCCAGCGTAGTAGTAGCGTAATCCAATTGGACTATAAATGGGATTGTTTCCTTATACTCGTATTAGATTCATGTTACAAAATTAAAAACCTAAATGAGCTTTCCTGTTCTAACTAAATAGAATTATTAAATATATTAATATAAATTTACATTCTTAATTATTGCATTTTTTTTATTTGTCACACTCTTTTAAATTTCAACTATACTTTGTAATCAAGGATGTTGTTATTCTTAAATTCGAATTGAAATCCGACTGACTAAGCTCTTCTTAGTGCCTCCACATTTTGCATTATTCAACATGTATAATAAGTAAGTATTTAAATTGTGATCTAAAGCAAGCACAATTATATTACAATAATAAAACCATATAAGAAATATTTTCTGAGTAAAGTGCTTTTCTATGTTTATATACTGATGCTATGATCATTAGACAACATAAGTTATGCTTAAGATTTATAGCATTATGTGCCCATATTTGAAATAATAAAAGATTTTCCTCATTTTCACTGAATCCGACATTTATTGACCTCTCACATTCAAACTCGACTCCAACGCTTTTATAAAATTATATGCTACTAGCACACTATTCCAATAACCGCAACCTTACATTACAGTAAATAATAGAATTCAGCATCACATTTACATTAGAACAAAAACAAAGAAAATCCCAAAATCGTTTAAGGTCAGCAGACAAATTTTATAATAAACATCAACGTCCGCAATACTAGTTTTTGTTCTAAAAAGTAGAGTCTTAAAAAGTTTAACACAATTTCATGCTTGTTGTTAAATTAACATGAGAACGCGCACGCATTACAAGTGAGTATTGTCAAATGAACCGCAGAACAACGAAAACTTTCGAATTGCAAAATGACAAGAAAAAAGATACAAACGAAGATGTGTGGTAAAATAACTCAAAGTATCCATGACTAAACACATCTTTTAAACATTTTCAAACACGTTTCTATTCTCTATTCCTCAGTGGAAATTGTTGATTGCTTGTTGATATCTTCAATTGCTCAAATAGCAAATCCATCGTGGCAATTAATACTTCCTGTGTGATAGTCGTCGCGGTGAAGCTGTATTTCCTTTCGATTAAAGTGAATAATAAACACAGCTGTAAATGGATAATCTTTTTCTGCAATTTGTGCAAACACATAAACAATGAAAAAGTAAATATAGAAAGACATTTTCCGCTGCTGTTTGTTCCCAATTATGCGATCAATTCATGCAGAACATAATTATTTATAAGTAGCGCTCTTTCTTGTTTTATTGACATTGCTTTCTCAGAAACGATAATTTCGACTCTAGTACAAATATGCTTCAGCTTAATTCTATTGATTTCAATTGTTTATGTTTTGTGTGTTTTGAGCAGGACTTTGATGACCATTTTGTGACTTTGGTACTACTTTCATGTGCTTACCATCTAGCAGTAATTGCATTTTACGGTCAAGTTTACAATTCACTTCGACTGGCTTATATGCTCATAAACGTAAGTAATGGTCAAGTATACATTTTTAAAGCAAAATATACTTTCCTATTGTATTACAAGCAGAATAAAAGAAATAAATAAAATAGTGCATGTTAGTGCATGCCTGCAATTATTTAAATTTAACATCACGAACAAAGTGTTGTCACTTTGTCAATTCATATAATGAATTCAATGCTTTCACTCTTTATTTTATCCAAGAAATTATGCATCTCTTACGTGTAGCAAATGTTGAATGCAAAAAATATTACACGATTCATTAAATCTAACGAGATGTAACAACTGCAGAAGTTTAACCACTTCTCGATCGATTAAACTTCTCAAAGCCGATAGATCTAGGCTTGAGTTTTACCAATTAACTTAATTCTTAGAGATTACTTTGTAATGGTTACAGTTAATAAATTTAATGAGAGTAGTACTAAAACATCAACTTACGAAATATGAAGACTAATAACTGTTGAGTTTGAATTATTTAGAAATTTCAATGCGCTTATATATACATCAGTTATGGACCAGTTTGGTGATAAAACAGCGCGTTTAAATAAATATGGTAATTAAGTGTTTTTGAAAGATTACTATGTCAATGCCACAATTATGGTAGTTTAGTTTGTCATAGATCTAATTGATGCTTTGGCCATTTTAAGATTGATGAACATCAAAGAATTTAGCAAAATGAAAAATGATTTAATTTAAGAGCAGAAAATACATAAATTTCTTCTCTATTCTTATTCTATCATGGTCAAATGCTAAAGAGGAAGACAAATCCAGCTCTAAATTCTGTACTAGGTAACTGACAAATCAAGTGAAATAAACACTAAAAAATAAAAATCTATTACATAACAAAAACAATCGGCATTAATTTGTATTTCATGTGCACTCATTGCAATTCTCAAAATGTATCTGTTTAATTGTTCCTCGGGTTATAATTGCGTTAATAATAATTAAAGTTATTCACGCGTGTGAGAAACAAGACATGTTTTGCAGGTATGAAAATAATAAGTTTTTTTTATTAATCTTTTAATCTTCCTCATTAGAAGATGGTTGATCCCGAATTGTTTATTATAAACATGAGCATATTAAATAATGTATGTTGTACTTCCTACATCAATGTGATATTGAATTTGCATTCAATAGTGTCATATTCTATGTGTGCTATTAGAATTATGAACAAAGAACTCAAGAAAATGTCTTTGCTTTACGTGATAAATAAATTTACACTTATTTATTGTTATGACTGTGGTTGTCAAGAAAAACAAGTTCGGAGAAGAGCAATTTTCTACATTACATAAGACAAATTCCTGTTATCATTGGATTTTGCACCATATAAACTTTCTACGTCTGCATCAAGTGATCTCGTAGACTACAACAGTGTTGAATTGATTCATTAAACAAATGCGTTTCCTTTCAAATGGCTTCCGGCAGTGTATTAACATATTGATGTATTTCAGTTACCTTTTCTTATCGAAACTTGGTTGTTTAATCTGCGACAGCTAATACTCTCGCAATTAGTACAATAGAATAATGTCAAAAACACACAATGCTGTTATGTGCACTCAGCAAACGTAAACACGAACTTCATTATTATGTGAGCACTCTGCGACTTCTTCTATCGCTAGAATGATAGCGATGAGCAGAATCACTTCAGATAAGACACTCGCGTGTGTTCCTTCGAGGCAGTAAGCAAGAACAACTGATTCCAACTGAACTAGACTTAAGTCAACGTCGTCGTCGGTGTCGTTGGTGTTGAGAGCGTGAGTGGAAGTTTGCGCGGAGGTGGTTCGCTTTCGACTGCTCGCTGGTCCAGACGTGGTGCGCACTTTTTCACAGTCGTTTTGTGCAGAAGCACATTACCGCATGTTACATGCCAAATACCTGCGCATCCAGCGAGTAATGAATGCGGTTACTGAGCTCGTTACGATTTGGACTTGTAAATGTGTTGCAACATCTTTCCGCTTACTGCAGGATAGAAGCACTGCGCTCAAGAACCAAATGACCATCTGTGCAATTTGCTGCACATTGCAGAGAATAAACTTTGTTAGAGCAGACTTTTCTCAGATTTCTTAGGTTGTAGTACTTGGAAGTACTTTCACCTAATGCCCTATATTGCTTCTGAATACTTCTTCGGCAGGCCATCATTGAAGAAAAGGAAGTTTATGTTTATTATTTATTTAGTATTCTTACTTCTTAATCTGGCGGATTTCTTACATACTAGCACAGAATTGTTTGTGCACATGTAAAACTCTGTTTGTGAAGGATTCGTTAGCTGAAGTCGTGATGCTACTTGCGCGCACGAATTCGTTATTACTGCGAATTAAGGTTATCGGCGTTGGCTTTACTGGAATATGCAAAACGACGCAATTAGAATCGATGTGAGTAACAAAGAAACTCAATGAAGGTAAAAGTGAAAAGCAGCACAGAGTACGAAATGGTTGGCTTCACGGTCATCACACTGTCTAAGTCTGTATAAGACGATATGATGTATGATGCTGACTATCTAATCTGCCTGTAAAACCTGCTACAACTAACACACAGATTACTATTGGCTACTGCAAGATCAAACAATATTGTGCCAACGTTATGTGATAATAAAGGAAAGAGAGTAAAGCCTGAAAAGTCTAAAGAAACGAAGTTTTCAATTTATTTAATAAAATTTAGACGGCTTCTGATCTATGTTATGACTCTTTTCTGGTAACATGTCTTTTTAAAAATATGAGCCCATTTTTCCTCTGTTTGTTTTTGCATCCTCTGCATGTTTATTGAAAACTTTAGGTTTCTAAGAATTCAGAAATTGTCACCAACGCTAAAAACTTTTTTTTAAAATAAAATATTTGCTTATATTTTATGTATTTTGCCATAATTACAACACCTAGATCTGTGTTACATTTCTCCAACGCATTTTTGTAATCAAAGACCTCATTTACAACCTAAATAATAAGTTCCAATAAAAAACATTTAAAGCGGTCAAAGATCATACATTTAAGATTATGACATAAAATCGCAGGAAACTATGGATTCATTTCCTGTGAATTCAATTGATGCGTTATTGTGCGGGCTTATGTTTATGCACGATTGACGATCTATTTATACAATCAAGTGCATTATTTATATTTGCCATCTAATTGGGTCTAACGGTTTAAATGTTCTTCTTTCAGCGCTCTCGCGCAATACAAAAAATACTTGTGGGTACATACAATTGCAAAGTGGCCGACATCGTTACGAACCGAATTGAAACGCGGCTGTAAATTGCCTAATTGCGCAATCAACAAACAACCAAAAAATGATCCCCCAGAAACACATGAAGCAAGTGATTTCGTGATCCAGGTTTAAAAATGAGGCTGAAAATCCGTTCTGTTTGAATGAGAAAAGTCGAATGTTGACTTCTTTCTTAACTGATTTGTCCTTCATATGTTGCTGATGATTGCCAAACACGATTTGTATTTTCGTATAAAATGTGTAACATTTTCATTTCATCACGATATAAGGACTTGCTATAAATAAAGCACAAAGGTAGCATAATAATATATTAACCCAGTATGCAGAATAAACCGCACAAGACAATAACAACATGTAGATTTTTTTCCTTGGCGGATATGTTCCAACCGTTTCAACACAATGATGTGTGTCAGTGCAGTGGAATAGTTACATTTTATGACTAAGGTAGCACAAGTAATAATCTACGGAGACTTCATATTACTTTAAGCAATGCCGAACGTTTATAAACAATAGATTTCTTTTAATAAACCACTATCGCATAGACGTAAGGTAATGCTGGCACCTGCAAAGCTTGGTAATAATGAAACATGAATTTCATCAAGCACGTTTTTCCGGCACAAGTTCACACGAGGCTTGGACCGACAATTAAAACATTTCATTCTTTCATCCATTCATATATCACACTGCATTGCATTACAAACGTCCAATTGTTGTCTTGCCATCAGAAACATTGTGCAGCATGGTGTAACGCAAATTACAACACTAAGCGAAGACTCATTCTAGGTATTTAACGTAATTTGACTGCACGATGTGGTGCCGAATGTAACACAAAACACAGCAATCAAATGTCACACTGTGTGCAATGTATGATGAATGCTAGTTATTACTTTATTGTTATTTGATCAGATTAAATTGCATAGAATTACGAAATGCCGCACCTGTCACTCGAAAATCACATTTGAACTGATTGTACTATAGAAACAGAATGGATTAAGTTGGAAATTAATTTATCCCATATAAATATTTGCACCTAACAATACTCCACAAGAAAATCCAAAAAAAATCCAGCACTGGACTGCTGTTTAAAGATGCTAAAATTAATTATCCTAAAATTGCAAATTTGAAATCCATTCCTATGTTATTATTTTTGGGTAGGCCTCCTCAAAGGGTTTTATCTATTTGTATTACTCAATGTACCCAACTTGAAAAAACCTTATAGATATGTTTTTATACACCCCTATGATATATTAAGTAGAATATGTTCTACTTGCAAAAATAATTAAATTTTCTGATATTAAATAATCATTTATTGGGTTTAGCGGATTTTGCAGTAAAATTTGTTAAATCTATTTGCTTTCACTATCCATTTTTCCTCCTTCTAAGACTCTTCATCGAGGCGTTCGAGGTCGACCAGTCTAAAAAGATTTAAAGTAGACGAGTTGCGGAGAATGTCTGCCCGCATTACCTAAACTAAAATTGTGTAATCATTGATTAGATACACCAAGAAGACATCAGACATTTATGCAGAGTCTGGTCGAAAGCAAACGAAACTTATCAACATGAGGAAGATTGTCCGAACTTATGAAAAGTGGTTTATGTAATACCTGTGTTACATTAGAATATGTGAATGATTAAAACCAAATCAACACTTCTGGTTCAACACTATTCTTCATCAGGATTGTTAAATCATCTCGCACATTTTGCATGCTTTTACTGCATTACGAGTTAGATTTTATTCTCATTTAATCTAGTACTAAACACACAGCTAAAATGGTAAATGACATCAAATGTGCATTTTTATCTTTTGAATTTGAAATTATTCATTACATAATACGGCAATTTAATAAATTACGATTTTGTTTTATCACGTACCATGCAATAATCGACATTTGAGGACCTGCACAAATAATGTTTTAGAAATCATGAGAACACATTAAGTTTGTCATTAGAAAGATGTAATTTTTGTTTAAATGTTTTACTAATTAACAGTTAAATGTTAATATGCACATTTCATCATTTCTGTGGCTTGTGATAATAAAAATAAGAAGCATCATGTAAGCAAAGGATCAGCATCGGCATGGCATGAGTAGATTAATTTTTATATGGATCAGAACAAATGTGTTTAGTCTTGATGTTGGTAGTTTGTTTTTTTATTCTGTTATTCCTACTGCACCTTCTGCAAAGCGTTTGGTTTATAAACATGAGTAACCAGCAGCTGGCAGATGTTCTGAAAGTAACAATGAATTACCTTAATCAGATGGTATCTATCTATCATTTTTTTATATTGCTATTTGGGATAGTTGTTTACTAAATCATTAAAGATAATTATACCATTATAGTAACGCCCCATTAAATAATGAACATGGTTCCTGGTTCTCTCGTTATGCTTATAATTTAAACATATTAGAGTCTGTAACATAAGGGTTAAGAGATGACATCCAACGGTATCTTGGAATTTGGATTATTGATGAGTAGCAATGGAAGCTAGTTCAATCTTGAATATTAATGCCGTGTTTAAGATGCAATATTAAAGATTATAATGCAAGCGTTGGTTAATTAAAATTTAAAAACTTTCTTCTAAAGGCATGAATTAAATTATTCCAAACACGAACGATAAACTTTTTTCACTTCCAGAAAGTTAAAAAATATGTTGAGATGTTGCAATAAATACAGGCATAAAACTAATTTAAAAGAATTCACTAAGAAAGAAAAGAATCCAGAAACCAAAGGTTCAAGAATACCCAGAAGTGTGAATGCATGTGAAAGATCACAATAATATAATTTGGGACGAGATTCAAAGAGAATTCAAATAGTAAATATAATCTCTATTTCTGAATTCACGTCCCATTTGCTAATCTCCGTGTGAAGAATAATGAAGATCTGCAATTACATGTGACAAAATTTGCACGTAAAATATCCAATTCAAAGATAAAATCGGAAAGAAACAACGAACATAAATTTGTACATTTTTCATATTTATTCTTTTTATAATTTGGCACAGTAAACAGTGAGCCTAGACCTAGTAAACAGTTTTGTTTGTTGATATATGACTTGATATACAGTACTTATCCATCGTAGGTATGTATCAGAATAATTTACATTGAGAATGGTATTACTATCCATATCATATCTTATGTATATAAACATTCACTAGCCCTATAGTATTTCATGTCTCATTTAAATAATCGTTAATCCATTACATATGTACGCTCTAAATCATATTTCATATGTTTTAATATGTACGCTGTACATTGTACATGTTCATTGAAATTGTAGTATATGTCAATAATCAATTTTTGCACGTGGAATAATTTAAATGCTGTACGTGTTTTCCATACCTATTTACTTCAACACTTACATCTGTTACGTGTGTGTAATTCAACATTTTAATTCCTAAAGCATGGCTAAAAATAACATCACATAATGATCAAGTTTGTCTCATGGTGTTGTCCATTTTTGCGCTAAATGCGTTTACGAAATAGATTAATTAGATGATCATTATCATTGTTTTGCATGTGTCCTTAGAGCCAACGTGTTTATTTTCGCAGTTATGTACAACATCCGCTAATTACTAAAAAGTGAATGAAGCAATTTCGGTTAATATCGTTTTGCTACAACAAATGTTTTTGTATGTCTCCTATGACGCATGTGTAAGTTGTTGAACGATATATTACTGGGGTTTGTCTACAATATGTTTATAATATATAGTGTCTAAGTACATTGTATCATGTAACCAACAACATTTTACTGTACAAGAACGCACGTAAGTGCGTGATTAGCATTAATTTTTGGGAAAATAGTAGAAAAGAAAATTAAGGTATGGCTTCTGTGTTTTCCAGCTTTCTTTAATAATAAAGAAAAGAAATGACAATTTCAATAAAACTTTAGCAAATAAATTAAAGTATTACTTAATGTACTGGCTCTTATAGCTTAATATATTTTATAAACATCAACAGTAAAAATTTTACTTCACATGTTTTCCGAATTGTGTGCTGAATTTATCGAAAACACATTAAGCTTACACGCGATCAAGGATCGCTCCCTTTAATAAATCATTGCACGTTTTATGTTCAGGCCGATGCCATATCTACTTGTTTGTTCACATTTCCAACAAAAACTTGAAAATTCTATGAAACTTTTGACAAATGTAAAGCCAATCCCATGCAATGCAAGAAAAACAAAATTAAGTTGATTAAGACAATAACCGCTTCTTTACAGATTTACAAATAAAAAATAATAAAAATATAATAATAAAAACAAATAATAATATTAAGGATTTAATAAATAACTTGAAACGCGCCCGTTCAACTGTCATTCATACATTATCGGCTCAATTCTATATAATATCTACATAACAATACATCTACAACACCGATAATTATGTATAGTACTCGTATATAAAGTTAAAATTTAATAAAAATGTCCTCTGGCAAGTTGTCCAAGAGATCAAAAAGTTTCAAATCGACTCGAATACGAAATTCGAACGACAATTGTTGCGCAATGAAACAATCATACTTCGACGATATTACAAATCACCTTTAATAAAACGAGGCAAACTATGAAAGTGTTTTATTAAACATGGCACACAGAATTTTGGACTGCCCTTTATAGTGTACTGAATTCGATTGCCATGACCGTTCGACTAATTGCATCAAATTCACGCCATATTTGCTTTGCATCTGCAATTCGTTTAGTATTTTGACTACATTCAAGTTGTGCAAAATTTGTTTAATACCAGGGTGTTGGAGGGAAGGCAATCGCCTCCCTACTGGCCCTGTTTCAGTCGTCCTCGTGCCTAGGACTAGAATCATACGGCGAAGACGCGTGCTCGTTGGAGTAGTTTAAAACGTCCGGTGAAACGCTGTCGCGATAATAGAAATTGTCCGACGAAGGACCGGCGCCATTCATTAGTCCACTGAGCGGCGGCGATAGTGACGGCCGACCGGAAGTAGATGTAGCCGGAGAAGCTAAGTCTGAATTACCGGGAAGAAAGTTCATCTCGGAACCATCTCGGCACCATAGCTGCCGCATTTCCTGGCGCCGTTGTCGCATGAGTGTTTTGTACTCAGAAATGCGCATTTTCTTGCCATCGACGATGCAAGTTCTCTTTGGCCGTGGTCGGTACCGGTAGTCGGGATGTTTCTCCATGTGCAACTTGCTCAATCGTGATTGCTCCTCATAGTAAGGTTGCTTTTCAGCGTTTGACATGGCCTTCCACCTTGCGCCAAGAATTTTTGATATGTTGGAGTTGTGCATGTCAGGGCATGCTTTGAGGATCTTTCGGCGTTCATCCTTTGCCCACACCATAAAAGCGTTCATAGGCCGCTTAATATGAGGTTTGTTCTCAGTATCGCGTTTAGCACTGGGTTGCCGAACAATCTTAGCTTTCTCATTGTTGTCCTCTGGCAATTTGTATGCACCACCATCATGAGAACCCCAGAGAGCTATAAAAAAACATAGTTTTTAGCTAAATTACTTTAAAAAAATGAGATATTTAGATTTTTGGTGAATAATACTTACATTGACAAGTAGAAATAAAATCAGCATCGTCTTTTCCTGATAATTCGTCCCGTTTACTCTGATGAGGTGTGGGAAATCCCCCATAGTAGGGGAAAGCAGGACTTTTATCCGGCGACAACAATTCCTTCTTGAGCGAATTAGGCTGTAATGGAAATTGTGGTGGCAAACCAGCATAAGGGGGGAATGGACGAGACATCAAAATATTAGGAGGAGGTATCAGTTTTGGTGTCGTTGCAGCGACAGGTTGTTCATTATGATGGCCAATGGAGGAATTATGAGGACTTGATCCAGCCGATCCGGAACTGGATGATTTAGGTTTACTTAAGTTCAGTGGTGCATCTGGATCAGATGGAGGTGGTGGAGATGGGCTTGGCTGTGGAGGCGGTGAACGCTTTTCTATGCCAGCGGACATTTGACCTAAATGGCTTGCCGATAGCCAATTATGTGGGAAAGGAAGCATCTAAAAGATGTCAAAGATATCAAATTAATTATAAAAAAGCATTGATAATTTAGATATGTTAAACCTACATTTTTTGATACACCAGGTGGAAGTGCAGGCAAACTGCGCAGTTGCTCCAAAATCGGAAAGTACATAAGACTTTGGGGACCTGCAGCACCCGGGTACTGAGCCATGAGTTGTCCTTGCAATTCCTGCAGTTTCTGCTGCTGTTGCATGAAATGCTCATGTTCACGTTGTCGCTGCCTTTCCTGCTCTTTTTCTGTTTCATTGATGAGTTGACTAGCGGCTTGTTGCTGCAAAAAGGAGAAAAAAAATGTAAATCACATTTCTTAATGACTGGAATCTACTCTGCGCGAGAAAAATGGACCGAATAAAAAAGATAGTGATGAAAATAAACAAGTAGCAACTCATCTCAGTGCAGATAGGTGTTTTGTTTTTATTATTATTAGGATAAACGTTATGGTCGTTTTGTACGCAAGTCAACTGAATAACTTGAGTGCATGAGGATACATTAGAAAGAAGTTTGTCCATCTGTTACATTCCCGCACGGTTTTTTTTTCTTTAAGTATTTGCAGGTTGCCAAGCCGCCTACTGGTACTAAATATAAGCCGGCATCTGTCCAAATTTATCCTCCATTCACTGCAACTTCCACAACATCATTCCGTACAAGATACCCACCGTAAGCGCACCGAACAACATCGTCGTAAATATTTAATAAATACGCGGCTTGTTGATGGCAGGAATTTCAGATTCCTTCGCGACTGGAACTTGTAGATATAATATTAACTTGCAGTAATTAAATACCTACGAAAATAGACGTGGTTCTCAGAAGAGATCAGTTTGAAATCAATTGGTTCATTCATGGGTGTATCTTGGGAACAGAGCAATAATGGCGACGATGAGCAGAATATATCTATTAATGCCTCGACTTATTGTACATATTGATTCATTTGTTGCGCACATGTAGACGTCATGTTTTCTATTAGGATGGATGGAGTTTTATGAAAGGCGATATGGGACCAAGTTTGTGCAAATGTACGAATGAAAGAATCTTTTATTAGCATGTGGATGCATCTAGTAGCGATATTATTTAGAGATCAGTCACACATTTAATGACAACTACGAGATTGGTAGCGACAGATCTCGGAATTCAGTACGAAGATGAGGCTGCCCGCAATAAGATAATAAGAACACGATGATACGCATCAAGGCGGTGCAGCGCTCTGGTTGCACATGCGTTTTGAAGCGCGTATGCACCAGCTTCGGAGCTCGAGATTATTCTGGTGTGTCGGTCATTATTACGACATGATGTATCTCTTCCGGTGCGTGTTAATTACTCGACCAGCTAAACAACAAGCTGCGTTAACAATTTAGTCGATCTTTCATTCAGTTTCTGCACAAGCTAGGAGGCGGTATTCTTGGACGAATCTAGTGAATGGACCATAGAAACGAGTTAGCTGCACGTCTTTTTCTTTATACATTTTTTTATCGCTGGCCACTATCAAATATAACATGCTTATTTCAGACAACAAACACATTAAGAAGTGCGATTTATTCTGAATGTTTGGGTATTTTCAAAGATTCATTCATAATTTAGGCTTGTAATCCTTACATCTTCAGGATTTATTAGTGGTAACGTAATTTTTTCGCAATCTTTTCGAGTTGTAGTTCTGTGGAGTTTAATAATTCAGGATATTTATTAGCTAGATGAGCAACTAGTGGATTTAAAAATAAGTGTACTTTGTGTGGACAGCCAGGTTGCATGAAAAGGAAACAAAACAAGCATTGGGTTCAAATGCTTGATCTGAAAGAAGCAAGAAACACGTTAAATATGTACGTGAGACATAAAATTGCCAACAGACGTCTAGTGCTAACAGGCAAGATGCAGTCAAGCAGTTTACAGAGAATATAAGTGTATGAAACCGCTCGTGGTTTCGTATCTATTATAATTAAGAAAATTAAATTCACATGCTCGAAGATCAAACGCTGCCAAAAAAGCAATCGAAGTGTACAATTAGAAGTCAGAAGATTGGTGTTCAGATTAACTCAGAATTCAACAATCCAGCATGAAACTAACTGAAAGCACATATATTGCTTTGGAAGCTCAAAAATTCTCTCGCTGTCTTCCAATTTTGAGCATAACAAAGAAGACTACTATGATTACACATGCGTGTCTTAACATAGCATTCAGACGTGTTCAACTTAAGAAGTATTTTGCATCTGTTAAACACATGTGGAGGCCGGATATTCTCCAGAAACGCTCTCCCGAGACACAGCCTGCATTTGTGTTATTATGGATGTTTATTCGAGAACACCGCTTTTAAACAAAGTCACTGCCGAGACAATACCGCCCATTGTAATATAATCCAGTCGTTCCTGTAAGTCAATGTGGTAAACTTGGAACGGTCGGGAAATGTTTCAGACGCGTTCGAAGCTTTTGATGGGAACAGATAAATCAAATATGCGCGCTGCGGAACGATTGTATGGTTGCCTACATTACGAAGCTATAACTGATTTATTTCGCCGCGAAATGTTTACTGGAAGGAAGTAAGTAGAATGGTGAAGGAATCTGAGTAGATCACACATTTTACGATCACCTCATAAATCATCTGAACATAATAATTTAATTATCATCTGGTTTTGTGGGTGTTTTACAATATCCGCTTCTGGTTGTCCATTCCTTAAAACTATCTTATTTCTGTTTGTTTTGGTTTGGTATCTTCCAAAATTAATTGCGAGTAGTTTAATTAAACAATGAGACGTTCTTTGACTTTACACAGTAATATCCGGCACTCGGATCCGGATTCTTGGAGTCTGCGGCACACATGTGCAACATACGTGGCCTTCTAATAAAGGGCAACATATATAGCAAAGTTTAGCTGAGCTTTGTGGTCTGTGGTTAGGACTGGAATGCGAGCCAAGCGTCCATTCTTGTGCGTCCTGCGCGCTGTTCCGGGCGCAATCAAAATGTAAAAGGAGCGATTAATTGCAACAAACGCTGTTGCAGTTCACTTTCTCGATTAGCGCTCGTGTCCAGTTCCGTAGCTCTGATGGATGGAGTGCATGTATTGAGAGTTTGTTTATTATCGAACAATTCAAACGCATTAGAGTAACTCGACTGTTCCATTCCAACAAATAAACTCGTGTTAACTTTATGAACTGGGAAACAGTCTAGGGATGCGAGTGAATGTGTGCGCGATGTTGTACGTTCCGCACGGTTCACGCATAGCGATGTGTGAGCACGGGCAAAAGCTCGGGATGTCGAGCGAGGATTGCCCGACCGACCGACCAACTGGCGGGCTGATTTACAATGTTTACTCGAATGAATGATGGGCCGCTAGAAACAACAGCCTTCATGTGTTATATAAATCCATCCCGCATGCAGGCAGCCGCGGCAAAAACCATCGAACATGACCGCACGATCCCCTTCTTGCCTGTCGAATGATTCAACTTCGATTCGAAGCTCGCGGTAAGCTTTGTCAAGCTTGACAAAGTTGCCTCACTTTGAGCTTATGCGATTGTGATAGCTCGCGCACAACTCAGGCGACCAAAAGGCCCAATGTCGTTCACGATTATCGGTAATCAACTTTTAAATCCTCTCCCGAGAAGGCCAGCTGGGTAAGCTAGAGATGTCAGTCTGGGTTTCCCACATCGCGTGTTGGTTTATTAAACCAAAAGGCTGAGTAGATTCACATTTTATCACTCTAATTACTGAGCTATTTATGTAGCCGGCTTGTGCAAATGTATGAAAAGAAGGAAAATTTAGTAGCCCATTATTCCGAGCGCGATATAATCTAGCTGAAAAGCTTCACGATTTTCAATACGTGCATGGGATGCGTTTGTGTGGACGTGCCGAGACAAAAAAGGACGACAGACGTCGGCGACACATCGGTTTGCTATTCCCTTTGGATTTGTCACGTCACTATGTACAATGGCCGAGTCTTGTAATACTCTCTCTTCCCTAGACGTAGGATTACGTTCCCTATTCCTCCTTTTTCTTGCACATCTTCCACATTTCATCTCGTAGTGCCGCCGCATATTCTCTTTTCGCTCTTCTGTCAAACTAGTTCACTTTTATATGAAAGTTATTATCACCTATGTTCTTTAATGCTCTTTGAAAAGGCTGCTGAGACGTAATCCGCTTAATATCGGCAGCACGGCGGCACGCACACGCTCTCGAGGTGCATGAATGTATGAATGGAAACAAAGTGCTATTTCGCCGTCTATACGTGATGTCCCACAATGCGCGGCACGGCAGCCTTAGAAATGGAATTAAAATGTAATGCATGTCCGTCGCGCTGATAAAATGAAAAAGACAATAATATCGACGTCGGTGTTGTCTGCAAGGCGACGACTTATTTCCACCGCGTTTTACATTTTATTTCCATCTCCCGTACGCGATGAGGTTCTTTTGTACGCCAGCTACAAAGCGCACATTGAAGAGATCAGTAACAAAAGTCTGGGAATAAGAAACGAATTTAAATTTCAGCACAGACCCGAAATCCCTCGCCGGGACACCGTGTGGCTTTGATCCTATAAGACAACAAAGTCTTATTGAGAAGTTATGTGCGCGCTCGCGGGCCTCATGCACGTCCAGGGTGTCTATATAAGCACGCACGATGCGATGAAAATGTGTATTTATTTTTAGTAACTGAATGATGTTGACGATGATGATTTATATCATGACATTCGGTTTACATTAGAATTTGCCCGACGCGCTGCGTGCATTTCCGTGTGCTTCTTGGGAATTTCATAATCATAATTCTTTGCGTTATCGAAACTTTATCTCGAGCAAATCTCTTGGCGAGGCGATGCAGAGTGGATATAATTTTTAATACACATCCTGCACACAAATTATACGCGCTACCTTGGCTGGTTTCAGTCCACTATTCATAAATCTGCGCGCTGGCGACGACCAAGAAATTTCTCGCATGTGGAGAGGAAATTATAGCTAGTGCAATAGAGCCGTCAACATTGGTATATACCGAATGCGACCGCAGGAATATTAAGAGTGCGTTCGGCGACTGTCATGCGTAAAATGCTTGCTGACAGAGGCAATGTGCGACGCTTGATTGTGCCGCCGCAGCTCCTTCGCCACCCGCTTTCATCGTCCTTGCTCTCCCAATGGGAGAGCGATGTTCACTTTGGCGTTTGTTTCCAGGATGCAATTGCGGGCGCGCGCGTGTTTTATCCCTTCGAGACAATATGCCCAAAATACACCACGCGTCTGGTGGATGGACCTTAGGGAGGTGATACATAAAGACGTCACTAGTGTAACCATGCAGGATTTGATTAAACTTATGGTAGTTATCCAAGGATGCAATTTTATTTACTAACTTGCGTGCAGAGAGGAGGAATACATTTATAATTTGAACTTCTAGGAAGCTCATCTCTCGTATTTTTCAAAGAAAAACAGAGAAACTTGATTTTTTTGCAGAAATATTAACTTTACGCATCAATAACTTTCTTTAAGAAGCACCCAATCAATGAATTAGAAGTTATAGGTCCAATGAAAAATATCACAGATTTCTTAATTGTACTCATCATTTCGTGTACCTGGAGTACACAAAAGTATGCCTGTCGTGCGACACATTAGAAATAAACTGGAAAATCAAGTAACAAAAACTTTCAAGCGGTTAGGAGTATAATGATATTCAAACAGCAAAGAATGTTGAAACTGTCAATTCAAGCATGAAACTTTAAAATAATTTAAACGCAATACGAAAGTGTTTGATTTGGTTTATTCATATTCCAGCAAAAGTACGTAAAAATTTGTTTATGAAATGTGGATATTATTCATTCTTATTTGGAATATTCCTATTCCATCAATGTAAAGTCTGTTTATCTTTGCCTATCTATGCCGATTTATCAAATCAGATGTGTTTGTCCATATTATTCCCAAACTCCCAGATACACAAAAGACCCATGCCGAAATAATACACATTAAAATCATAGACGGATTACAAGTTAAGCTCTTTGAACCCATCACGCTTGGCATCGCTGATGTTCTTCTCGTCTCGCCAACTCATTTGCTAATACCGCGCACAATCGCGGAGACACTGCCGCCCTTCATCATTCACGCCGCTCCATCAATGCCATGGCGACGCTTCACGTGGTGCGTGCACAATCAAGCGAAAACTACTGTTCTATGCCGGCGGGATGCGAAAAGGGGATGTATAAACATAATGTTTGCGTATTGTTTGAATACACTCAATTAGTGGCAAACACAAGACGCGCAGCACACTTCCAACGTTTGGACACACAAAGCTATTCATAAACGCATTAATCAACGAGATTTCCACATGCCCCGCATCCACCCAGGTGAAGTAGAAAGCCCAAATCAGGGCCCAAATTATAACCACGAATAATTACGCTAAGCCTTTTGGTATGTGTCGAAGGCTTGCGTTGTGGAATAAGGAACTACATAACTGTTACTCTGTTTCAGAGAGTATGTGATTTATTTATTTGTCCTCGCCTTGTTTATTGTTTCGATTGAGTTGAGTTCTCAAGCGGATTGCGCTGTATTCTAAAGCAGTGCTGAATGCGGAATTTCTCTCTATGTGAGCAGTTTCAAGCACATATTTGTAACATGTCGAATATGTCGTGGCTGAAATATTTAAGTCAATAAGGGGACTGTTGTGAATCATGTCAGGCGTAAAGATATGAAAGCATTATGTGCCAGTCCAGCCCTCCTGCTTCTGCGTGTTGGGCAGGCTCCTTGCTTGTTCTGATGCAGCTAACCCTTGGTTGAAGTAGAGTGGAAAGCGTGAAGGAATCGAATGCTTATGAAATATGATTTATGAAGCATGCTGTCATAAGCCAACCACTGTTAGGGGTAATTAACTTTTGGTTGAAAGCATGCAGCGCGATTAAACTGTGGGGTTAAAGTGGGACCATACATTCTATTAGTAAAGAATTAATGACACCTAAAGAATTATATTGTTTGGTTAGAAAATGATTAGTATTTTGCTAATTGACTACTATTTTAGACCACAAATTAGTACGAAAGTTTACGTGCAGGATAATCTGTTTTCAATGCTAATAATTTAGTAACTAGATAAAATTTATCCATAAGTTTTCACGTTGGTAATGCACATTTATTGTGCAAATTTTGGTCCAATAATTAATTTATTATTTGAATAATTATTCGAGTTGTGCGTTAAAATATAGAATAAATCACTCTGTCAATTAAACAATTATTGTGCTGGTTTTTACATTAAAGAGAATTCTTTTTTTATACTTTTTATTACTTTCCCTCAATGTATCAATCCTTTGATGTATTGTTAATGTATTTTTATTTTAAAAACAACCCTTTTTGTAATCATTACGACAATGATATCTTGAAATACAAACTGCAAACTGAATAGTCAACGTCCCACCACAATCCCACATATTCATATATTGGCATAATACAAATATTTGTAATACTTTATTTGCTTAGCTGTCATACATCTTTGAAGTTATCTGCTGCCGCCAGCACCCTAGATATAATCCTAAAATAACATAATGCGCAAACCCCAATTCACCCTTCTCAGGAAACCGCAATTGGGGAGCGCTACAGATCGCGTCGACAAATAGCAAAGAACAAGGAAACCAAAAGGGGTATTATATCATCATTACACGCAACAGGACAAAATAACAAGCCCTCTATCAAGTGGGTGGATTACATTCTCGAGTCGGTTTGTGCGGTGCGTGCGTGTGGCACGTGCCCTGGGCGCGCAATAAAGTAGTTTGATTGCCCGCCGCCGCCGAGGGTTGCTTGCACACGCACTAATTACCAACTTCCTCATCCTTGTTAAACGCATTTTTTAATGGCGCTCACCAACATAGCGCCGTAAATATTTAAATGTGCTGACAACATTGCGACGGCGCATCTCTCAAAGCTCGCGGCCAGTTGGTTGCATTACGAAATGCTTTATCTCTCCCAGAATTCATCACTCGGCCGATGTGCGTTTGAAATGCCGTAGTAAAGCAGCTCTTTAAATTAATACAGCGCCGGAATGCAATTTCCCAATATCTCGGCATACCGAAACAACCAAAACTCTCCACTTCGCTGCCATCTAATGTAGAATTAACGTGAATCTAAAAACATGTTAATCGATTTATATCGTTTCACAGGTATAATTTATCATTATTGCTGTACGATGTAGCAATTTCACACGCTGTTAATTTATATATTTTTACGTATTTTCGTCGATTTTCTCTCGCGGCCAAGACTGGGTCCACCGCATTTTGAACTCCAACCGTTTGACTAAATCAAATTTAATTAAAATAAATGTCCGATCATGTCCAGTGCCGTGAATTATTTTTTCGTCCACTTCTACACCTATATAGTCTCGCGTTTCGACGGCTCGGCCCCATAGAAAGTATACCAATTAATATTGTTGAAATATCTTACACAAACCCGAATAAAACACTGCGCGTCTTCGTATCTTTAGACACGAGACACATTATTTATCACGAGGAGTCGTAGAAGGTTGAGAACCAGTCAATAATTAGAATAAGTGTTCATAAATTACCGGTTTTGTCATAATGTCAATCATAAAACATCTTTCAATTTGCTGTATTTCATGTGGTTGAATTCATAAATGTTGGGCGGGCATTAAAATTGCAAGTGAATGCTAAGTTTTCAGTTTTATTGCTTTATAATTTGACACTAAGCTACTGTGCTTCTGCGAAACTTTGTCTCAAGGTGATAAAATTAATTTTGTTAGAAGCGTCTATTATGCATTTTCGCAATTTGCACGTTATATAGTTTTTCACCGTACCATTATTAATACCATATCAAAACATGTAATTTTCCCAAATGCTTCTCGAAATTTTCTAACCGGGTAAATGTTTCGCCACTTCGTAATCGTGCCTAAAAGGGCTTATTTCGGCGCTACAGCTCGAAGCGGTTCCGTACGAATTTCCTCTCAAATACGTTTGAGATTGGTCAAACAAACGTCTTGCAGCCATCAAATAAAAAAAAAACACCCAAGACAAACATTTCCCATGAACAAAACAACAATCAAAGTCAATTTGATGCACGTTAATGTATCAGTGTATTACAATGATCATTTTTAATTCCACTATTTGGGATGTGTCCATTAAATTGTTTATACTGGCATCAAATATCATTAAATGGATTAAGCACATATCCATGTGAAAACTTAAAAAAGCATGTATTTTGTTATCTACTTCAAAATCTTTACTTTTCGCTTAAAAATGCTTCATTTAAATAATCTATTTATTATTATACACGTTATATGCACAATTAACTTCGTTTTTATTGGTCCCGCATGGTTAGAAGAAAGCAGGTGAATTGCTTAAATAGAACCTGCCTTTTGTAACTATTAATATATTTTTTCAGCTATCTAGTTTTTTCCGTACCGTTTTATTGCTCTGCATTAATCCTGGCAAAGTCTCCTTCTCTGATACGAGGTTATATTCGAATAATATGAATATCCTAATATAAAATGCGTTCATCGCTAGTTTCAGGTACTCTGTGACGTGCAGGCAACAATCCTGCGATTACACGGAATGCGAAAACGCCAAAAACACGACTGGTTACCAAAATAGAATGGCGATGGGTATTTTCATATCTCTCTGAGATATATTTAGTCCTATTACAATCAAAAATATCAACCACACAAGGATGACGCAACATTTACGTGCGAATAACGAAATAAATTACAGTGCTTGTCATAATAATTCTGCAACGTTTTTCGGAGATCCTTCGGGATTGTAAGAAATGAAATATTTGCTGGTTTCCGTAATGGGTAATGTAGAAGTGATAAAAAGCCTCTCTTTGATTTTTGGGAGGCCATGTTTAATTGCGTTTTATTTAGTAATTATCGTAGTTGAAACAAGTAGTTCGACGCTTGCCAATAATGAAGCATCGAGTCACGTAAATGAAGGTTAGGTATGCGCATGGAAGTGGAAAATATGAAAATATCTAACGATTTAATAGCGTGATGGGCACATAACGCAGTTTAAGTATTTTTAGGACGATGCGGTGACTTGCCCGCAGCTCCGCGCTCCTTAGCTTTGCTCAGCTGACTTATAAGTGCGTCGAAGCACGAACACTTGAGCTTTTTCTGCATTCGCAGGAACTGTTTACACCAGCTGACTCGGGAGTAAATTATGCATTCTAAAAGGTGACTTCAAAGTGGGATTACTTCAAAATTCTCAAGCCCCCAAGGCACCGGAATGTAATTTGAGATCAAATCAATTCATTAATTGTTTCTAAAAACCCTACTATGCTTCTTAATTAGCCATTGATTAATCAATATCTGTTGGTCTTCAGATTAGATGAGAAACAGGATGCCAGCAGCTTTTTATCCAGTGTAAAAACATAATAAAAATGGAATTTAATTATTGATCACGCATCTAAAGAGATAGAAATCAATGCATGGGCAAAAAAGAATTTCTATTTTGTGCTGCTGTGCGTGTGAAATCAAAGTTGGTATTACAGGACAACATAAAAGCGAGCCTCACTCATTAACTAATGTAGAAAAGCATACACTGGCTCGAATCTGGCGCACAGCTATAGACATCGCCTGTGTATTAGCTTCAGGTAGATAATATTATGAGAATTTATAATTGGAATAGCTAATGAGTGTGTTTAATGCGATTGGCTGGTATTTTCGATCGGAGCAAGGGATTAAATATGCATGTCAATGATCTTATTAGCTCTTGTTTCGTCCACAGCCATGCTTGTCCTTCTCGGTCATACGCGTACCTTCGCCACCCTTTCCGATTTTAATGGTTTACCCAACCGAAGCGACGACAACAAATAAATGCCCATGCATTTGCAGGCGCTCAATGCCGAGGCAGTAGAAAAGTAACAACGCAACAACTAATGTAAGTGACAGCCACGTCGTGTAGACACAGCCGGAGCAAAGGTAATTTTCCTGTTTTGTCCTTTATTTCAATTGCCTTTGATTGTAATTCGTGCATGGCGCATAAATGCGAACAAAACCGGCGAACCAGGAGACTCCGCCGTGCGCCCGAATAATGAAATGGACGAATGAAATATTGGTCATTTGTAATCGTTTTGCTTGTTATTGTAGCATCGCGGCGACTCTGGGTTGTTGTTAAAACATCGAATTCCGAAGAGGAGCAAAAGCACAGCAACAATGACGCGCGCAAGAAAAACGCGTTTGTGCGTACAAGCACGACAAACACCGCGATGTCGTATACAAGAAGCAACAGTGCTTAAAGCACCTGTACTCGTAAGTTATAAAACGCGTCGAAGCACATCTCTCTGCTCGCCAGACAGAGATATTATACGTACACGTATACAATGTAAATGTAATTTATTAATTTTGTGCGGGGATAACGAAGTCGCATGATTGACTTTCAAACTGGTTTACACCGCGTAGTTACTTACGGTAGGACGTTCAACGTATGCCCGTTCAATGTACGATGTTATTATACGAAAACGACAGTCAATAGCCCGATATTATTTAATTCCTTGGCGTTTTATGGGGACTTTTCTATTTTCTCTATACTAGCAAGCAGGTTATCCAGGTTGGTTTGTTAGAAAATATAGGAGATGCCTTCAGTCCCGTCAACACGACAACATTGTGTTCTTTTATTCTTTGTTTTTTTTTTTTAAACTACAGGACCTAAAATAGAAATTAAGACGTCTTCTCTAGAATTATCTCAGCCCATTCATTAATTTCTCATTGGGGAAGTCATAAAGTAAACAAAGCAATCCAATTGGTAGAAAAGAATAAATCAAAGTACCTACCGGATGTTACATAATCCATGAAATATGTATCTCTGCACGTCGCAATACACGAAAGGGGTTGATATTTATAATCCACCCCATCTCGCCGTTCAAACACAGCTTCAATGTGACACAATGTGTCGAATAATTTATGGCGTTGGATGTAAGTAACCGGAGACAAACCAGAAGCCAGGTCGTCCTAAACTTAACAGCACGCACCTATTTTTACACCCCAGATGCGATTGTTTGTTTATTGTCATTTCCAACTGCTAACATTTTTTAGCTGCTAATGAATCCCTAAGCGTAATTAAGTAATTGTATAATGGAATGGCATAAATTGGATGGCCAAGCAACCCTATTAAGTAAAGAATGATCGGGGCGTGTTTAATAGCATGTTAACTGCCACATTAAATAATCACCGACGTGAGCATCTCCACTATAAATCACGATTTCTGCAATTAGTATTAATTGGAAAGTGGGTCCTGATTACCATCTTTTATAACGTCTTGGCCTTTTTTAATGGTATGCGAGAAGATGTCTCATCGTGACTGCAGCAGCACTAATAATGAAAAATTAGCTCAAAAATAACGAGCTCCTTGGTGAGGAGGACCAAACACTATTGTGTTGTTAACACGACGTGCTATGTAGTTTGTGAAAAAAATGTGGAAGCCGCATGGTCCATCGATCAAGTGCACGAGGCGCGCGAGCGAGAGTCACAAATAATAATGCAATCTTTTGACAATTACCCGTCTGCTTTGTGCCAGAAATAATACAATTTGTCATGTGAATGCCTAATTTATCTTTCCAGCTCGTGCGTTGTGCAGTTGCATTCGGGAGAAGCAGAAAATAAGAGATTTGCTGTTATAAAATTAACACAATAATATAAATTCAGAAGTGTTTTCTAATCTTCATGTAATTCTGATGCATTTACTATGTTGTCTGTATTGTCGTTCAAATATTTGTAGTCACATGAATAATTCATTTTTGAAAATTACGAGCAAGAAACTCCTAAAAGGAGACACTAGATGTGGCGCGTAATATGCTGAAGGGAGAGAGACTGAGTCCTAGGTTTGCAGCATAAAGTTTAAAAGCGAATTGTATCTAAACTATGGCATCAAATTAAACAAATACTTAGATTCAGATCGTTTATAAGCAGTATTATCAAGCTGTAATGAATTGTTGTTCCCTAAACACGTTAAAAATGCTCAAATATTAAGATTACAACAAATTAAATCAAAAAGCGTGTTTAATCATAGGTTATCAACCTTTCTCACCTTGAATATATATCGGTAGCTCTAGATAAATTTAATATCATCCCAGTGGGACAGTTTTAAATATAGTCCTGCTTCTGGAATGGCCGTGGAAGGTGAAATGCGCTTAAGTGCGGCGCTCGTCACTTGTTCGGAAGGCCCGATTGTATTTGTCGCTTCAACACGTCCATATAAATACACTTTATCGCAAGCAATTCCGAAGCGCCAACATAATATGCAAGTGATGAAGAATAAGAATGAGAACATTTCACAACGTCGTAAAATTTCGTTTATTATTCAATAATAAATACCGGAGAAGGCGCGTTTATATAGCCATGCGGAGGCTGAGCTCTGCTATAAACTTTGTGCGCAAAGCATAATAGGTATATATTTATTCATTTCTTCTTCTTGTCAACTGACTGACTGCATTATGTAACGTTATTATATCGTCGCGCTGGCTCCACGCTATTTTCGATATGTGCACATAAAATGCGTTGAATGACTGAGTGCTGCCGTAACAAGTGCTTAATACAGATTTCCTCGACATCGCAGCGCTCATAAAAATTACCTCCACTATGTACAACTCCCAATCAGCATCCCAGTCGACTAAATAGTAGCACAAAAAAGAATTTCTTTCGCACATTCGACGCCGCTGCCAGTGGCGGCGAGGATGTAAAAAGAAATCACCAAACACACATAAATTTTAATTTTTCAACGTTGAAATTTTTACATCTTGTGCTTGTTGTTGTTTTTGGCTAATTTAATGGCTTGGAATATTTATAAGCTGCGAATTGGCTGCTTCGGAAACGTCAAAACTACGGGCTTCTGATTTCCACTTAAGTTTTACTACTTGGTACGATATTAAATTAACTCTGGCGACTCACAATCCAATCGATTTTACTTTCTTGCCCTGTTTTACACCGAATGCATTACGGACAGATAGGAAAGCCATTTGGCAAAGCAACTGAAGCCACTGGACACAACAGTTTCGAAAAATAGATGAAGCCAACAAAAAATAGCGTACAAGTATGGCCATTATACCACGTATTACGCTTATATAATTTATGCAAATTATTTCGCAAGCAATAACTTGTTACTATAATCTTCCAGCGAGAATAATTTGCTTAGATTATAGTATAGTTGTGGTCGTGCCGCTCGCAGAGGTATACGCAGTGTGCGCTCAGCGCCCGCTCAATTTGAATTCAAATTGTGGAGTTTATTTTATTTAAATATATTCAAATAGTGCATTTTTACACGAGGCTGGCGCGTCAAAAGCGAAAAGACCGCGGTATGCGAACACCCGATAAAGCGGTAGAAGAACAACTGAAGTACACGTGTAATGCCAATAAATTAGCGCTGCGTGCAGCAGAAACGGTTATTTGAGCTAGCTAGCGATTGTTATTAATATTCCGGCTTCGACAAATATGTACGTTAATTGCAAAATGCACTTCATGCCGTGTATCATAAACAAGTCAAAATATTGTTAGAAAATTAGAGGCTAATGAGCTTGCTGTATAATTATTTACGAACATTAATGGATGAAGAAAATCTCTTGTAGTCGTCAATTTATTCTACACTTGCTAATTTGCAATTGAGAATGTTGTGCGCATTAAATTGCCAAAAATCCAAAACGTCTACAAATGAAAGGATTTACTTCCGGTACAGGTATAACATTAAGAGCAAATTACAGACTTTAAGAACCAAATTTTGCGGATCTACAAAAGGCAAATTCAACTTTGAGAATGATTTACGTAGAAAATAGAAAACATTTTCCAAGTTTTCTTTTTGCAATCAAAAGACACACTAATGTTACTTGCCTTATGTGCAAATGCAGTTACAAAATAAATACCAATATCTAAAATCTTGTTTTGTTCCATAGGAACAAGTTTTAGATTTCTTTTTGTGTGTGCAAACCTTGAAAGCACATCAATTTGCGTTTAATTAAATAAATTCCAATTAAAACCAACTTTTGCCACTTGTAATCAACAATTTTTCCCAACTACTTCTCTATGATATCTATTAAAAAGTTAAATAACACTAAGTATTACATTACAACTCCTAGTGATTAAATATCTGAGTTGCATCACCTAACCTAACTGCATCGCGACTGAAATGGACGATGCTGCGTCCGATTAATTTCTGTTATTTATACGCTTTATTTATACAACATATGAATTTTAAATGTTGCAGTTGTCTCGCCGCCCGTCATCTGAAATTAAAAATAATACAAACATTGTACTAAAAATAAAAAGAAAAAATCGCCTTGAACGCACACACCCGCACCTATGATCAACACGTACGAGTTTTCCATTCGCGTCGCGCTGCAGCCGCGGAAAATATTAAACCCATGCCTTGCAACATAAACTACGATGAAGGGAGTACGCAAGTGCAGTTGGAGATCCCCAAAAGTAAACTAATTTTATCCCCTGGCGGTTTTTAATAGGGATACAAGTGATAGCGATGAAAATTTCGACGTCTTATCATGGCAAACATTCAAGTTTGTTATTCTATGCTTGAATTTATTAACCAGATTATTAATGTATCTATATTGCTGCTGCTGCTACTCTGTGAGTAGCAAGTGCACTTTGTTCGATTGAATAGTTTTACTCTCCCAGTTAACACGAGGCGCCTTTTTTCCGCGCTATCAGTGCATAGTTTGCGAAAGATTTGTGATCTGCGTTTGCAAACTCGTGTTTGTACTTTGGCATTGTTAATGCAATTGTATCATTCGGGCGTCTAATAAAAACAAGCACACAATTAATTGATTGTTTATTCGAATTAGACTCATTTCGCGTTTCTATTGGGATATCAATTAGACCCGTCAGCACTGCCGCCAACTAGTTTGTTTACTTGCAAAGGACTTTCAATAATTTTCATTACAATTGTGTCTAACGGCGTGATAATAAAGTCGTTAATATTGATTACTCTGTTGTGTAACAGTTTTTTTTTTTTTACCCTCCAACGATACAGGCAGCTGTAAATTCTGTAACATTTACGTTTATTAAACGATGCACCTTTCTCGACACTATCCAGTAGCACTTTAGTCTTGTTGGCATCTTGACATGAAAATGCATTAGGTAGCTTGGATGCAGCTAGTGTACTCGTGCCAAGCGTGCACATATTACATCGAAGTGACTTGCATTTATAATTGTGTTAAATTACCCGCACACCCTAAGATAAGCGCACTAATTTAATAATGCAGGTAAAATCAGCAACGTCATACTGGAGCATTGGAGAATTCGACACGGTTGCTCCAGCAGCAGCCTTTAAACTGCGATTCGGATGCTTAGTTTGATGCGCAATGACACGTTTAAAATCGGAAACCCCCAACCAGGCACGTCATCAATAACGCAGTGTTATGGTGAAAGCTCAACAAAGCAACGCTTTGTAAGTGATGACAAAGGGTAAAAAAGTAAATAAAAGGATTGTCTATACAAGTTGATGATGGATGCAGTGAATATCGATATAAAATGGACTTTAGGAACCTCAGGGATGGTATATTATTCATGGTGGTTGGGTGAATTAAAATCGGTACGCCTGAGAGCGCATTCACTGTGATTAGTAATATTAATAGACCGTCATTACATTATATTGTGGTGTATCATCATTTCGAAAGCTCCGCACCGCGGATGGTATGCAGGAGGCAGAGACAAACAAATATATAGTGGTAGCTGCCAACGTGAATGGTGGCAATGTCCACGCCCGAGCGAATATCGAGCCACATCAATTGGAATCATGGAAATTAGTTGTTATTGTGCAGTATGTTGGGGATACCAATGCGTATAATGCGCAAACAAACACGGCACGGGCATTATAATCAGACCAATATTTGGCAAACTCCTTTGTGTCGTCCAGTGCTGAAATTCCAATTGATACGGCATGAAAAACAACCATCTACCCAATTGAAGGATGATGATGATGATCCTATCAATATGACTAGTCAGACATAAATGCAATATCCATTATTTTTTTGTTGTGCAAACAAACAAAAATGTGGACTTTAATTATGAAAAGCTTTTTTGAAAGAGATATCAAGCGTTTGAATACCCTCTGCTTTGATTTACCATTTTCCTCTTGAAAATCAGCGTAGTAAATGGATAACTCAATAAGATAATTAAGATGTTATTTGTTCAGTGGCAGTTCTTTCAGGAAACAACCGGGAAGCCATTAATTCCCATCGGCAAAGCATCGAACCAAGAAATAATAATTAAATGGACGTATAAAGGGATGCGCAGCGCAAATCCTGCGGTAGAAAGGAACAAGTCCCACCCTTGAAGATCGCAAGCGCAGGGAAGGATCGCTCGTTTGCCATCAATCCACGCGCAGATAGAGAACCGGGGTATAAACAGTTTGTACAAATATTGCATACACTGGGGGCAGAGCCCAGCAGTTCGGAAAGGTGGAATGGGCAGGTTAAGATCAGAAAGCGCACAACTTTGATTCCCATTACTTAATTACACAGAGAAACGGAATTCGGCATTGCGATGTTGTGTGCCATCGCCTAAAAGAGCGAGAAATAGCGGCGCCTCTCACAAGTCGCGCGCGCTATTACCGCTCCCGAGTTCCGGGAGGATCCTTTGATGGTTCCAAAATCAGATGCCGCGCGCCGCTTCAACCCCGGGGTGCTAATGATAACAAGATTAGCTACAATTACACACCGTCTTCTGACTGCACACCGCGCTCCTTCCTCCACACAAACAGGAGGTGTCGCGTCGTGTTCTTCACCTCCTGAGCAGAGATAACCTGCTCCAGTTCGGCAGAAGCGCACGCGACGCCATTGAGATTCATCCGGGGCGCACACCAAGCCATGTATACTCTGCATAACACTCTATATCTATTTGTAATTTATTATTTGCGTACACAGTTTTCAGCGTCTTCGATTCGTCCTTCTCATATCGCATGCGCATGCCTTTTCAGCCAGGGAATCAGCTCTTCAGCTTACACTAATTCCGCTTGTGTGATGCACATCCCCGTAGTTAAATCCGGCGTTTGTGTTGCACAATTTGAATGAAAACGCAATCAAATCGCCCGCGCAGCCGCTGTCAATGTGTAGAGGGATGCTGACAAAGACTCGGAGAATATTGCGCACCATTGTCCGTGGCAAATCCTGAGGAAGAACGATTATGCGCTGCTTGCAAAGTAAACTGCAAATATATTTGGTTTCGTCTACCCGCGTAGAAGAGTAATAAATGATGGCCATAAAGCTAAACACGACAAGAGTTCTGCAGAGATCATGTTATTGATGGTGCAGGTGATGGTGAGGTGTTTGCATATTAATTACATGATAATTATGCAAGCACTTTGCTTGAGTGCGAACATACTATGTGGTACTTTTGTTTGCGCTTGGATTTCGACTTGATCGTTTTTGTTCTGCACAAACCTGATACAATAATTCCACAAGCACAGGACATTGGAATGTTTGCCCACTCTTGCACCGCATCCACAGGTATTAGAAGAAAGCATTACGATACGATATGTATGTAAATTGTATGCGTCTAGTATTACCAACTGATAATACCAATCTGAAGAAACCAAGGCGCAAACATCGAAAGAAATATTAGATATTTGTACAATGTGTCTGAGCCATGTTAACGCGCTTAACGTTACTATTCATTCAAATTAATTTACAAAGATCGCTGCTGATTAGTAAATCCGCAGATCGCTTGTCGGGGCAGGTAATACGAAAGCGAAGAAGACGAACAGCCTCCAGTAATTATAGATTTACGTGGGGAACAAATAAACCTCTCGACTAGCGACATAGGGATGCAAAGCTCGTGAATTGCGATGGTAGTGGGGGAGTGTAACAAACCGTATTTCTGGATCCCAACGATGTTAATGTTTTGCCATATACATCATTCAAGAAGAGGAGAAGGAGTCGCGCACGTATTTGCTCGCGTCGCTTACTTTTGTTTGTGTCAACCGAACCAATCAGAGAAATCTCCAACAATTTTGTATATTTCGCTCCTGCGTGGAGGGCGCGCGCGCGCGCAGGGTGCAATTATACATCTGCATACACACCAAAGCCCTTCCACTAAGATGTCTCTTCTCCGCCGCAGCGCCGCAGATAATGAATGATGGAATTGAAAACTCGCTTTGATCAACATTCATCAACACATTCAGGGCTAAAACCCCTGATATAACAAAATATCGGATGTTGACATAGAGTAGAAAGGCATTAATTGCACTGCCATTTATTATCGACCCCTTATGAGATGCTGGCATGCAAGTGCACCAGACGCGCTGATAAAGACTGGGCGGTTTTTGTAAGAAGAAGAGGATACTGACAGTCCAAAATGAAAAGCTTTAAGTCTCTAGACTTGAGACGTATAACAGTCATTCATCTATGCGTCAAGAAACGAATACATCGAGTTGCGTCTTTTTTCCAGAAAGAACGTGGCGCTTTTTCCGCTCGATTCATCTTCGTGTTGAGTGTCCTCACGTACAAGGCGGGAGCTTAAAAAACTTATTTTCGAGGCTCATCACTTAACGCCGACGAGATTTTAACGGATTACTGCCGCGACATGTAGACTTTGACGATTTGTTGTAAGAGTACACGGACAACAAGCCTGCAAGCACCTGACGCGCCGTGCAATCAAAGCTTGACGAATGCGTGGGTAATTACCACGAGTCTAGGAAAAATAATAACATGCCGATAGAGATTGAACAGCAATCAAATTATGCGCGCTGGCCATTTTTTCCCATTAATTATTACGAGTCATTTTGCTCGATTACCGCGAATTGGCAGGCATCGCATGCACGAGATGATAATCATTCTCGGAGCGTTTTATCGCCGTTATCATCATAATACGCGTTATAGGTTTCACCACTCGATCCCATTCAGCCAGGATAGGACACAAAGCAGTGGCGCGTTCAGTAGTGCCATCCTTCCTGCAGCGAACGGAGCAGAGCTGTGAGGGTACTTTGTGCGTTGGATTTCGATTGGTAGTCCGGCATGAATATATTATAATTTATGATTCTCTTTAACCTTACTTCTATAAAACTAAAAGCGGCATGGTTTTAATACATCCTCGTAAAAGCCGAGTTTAAAAGATCCGCGCGATGGACATCGCCAGGCCTGGCGAGTTTACGACAAGCACGAAGAAGAAGATACGCCAATCGGTGCGCGCCGCTCGCGTTTGCTCTTAAGGTTTAACTAGAATCATCAAGTATGCAACTGCAGTCAGCATTTCGATGCGAAATAAATATATAAAATTGACCGCCATTAATGGAAAACTATACAGTTGGTACTTAACAAAACTTATAAACGCTGGCTGAATCCGTGCGCTTGGGTGGAAGCCCTTTTACGTGCGCGCATTTTAAGCATTCGTCGATTCAGAATTTATTTTTTATTCGCAGATGCCGCTCGTCGCCGCCATACCTTTAGATATTTTATCCCCCATTACATTTTAGCCTTTTTAAGTTGATTTGATTTGCGCCCGAAGAGAGAGGAAAGTTTCGAGCATTTCCAGGCATCTAAATTCGCGACGCGTATTGCGCGGCGATTGAAGACAGTTACCGTTGAGCGCCGAGGCGAATTATTTTTTGTATAATAAATAAGCGAGAAAACATTTCGTTTTCTCATTAATGCAATTTCCCGTTTGCAGGAAGAGCACCGGCGACGCAGATGCAGGATGACAATTTCCACAGCTTGACGCTTATGCCGCGCCATTGTGCAGAGTCGCACCAGAAAGCTCGCATTGACCAATGGCCATTCGTCGACGCACTGTGCCAGAGCCAATGAGCAGCTAAATGCGCGTGGGTGCTGTCAAGGATGAGACAATGCGCGACGCCTAATGTGCTTTCATTAGAGACCATATTCGACCACTGCGGAGCTTTTCAGCAGCAAACACGCTCGCTGCGCGCACCAGTACAAACGCACCCCTTCCCCAGCGCATCCAACCCTTGTTCCCTTTTGTTTCTTTGCGTCATGGTCCGTTTGGAGTTTGCCGCTTTTTGTCGGCGCCCGTTGCGTTGCAATGCGTTGAACAAAACCGCAACCTTTTCCTCCGCCTATTTATCGACGTATGAACATTACAAAGCTTTACTGTTCCGCCGCCGCCCGTTTGCGTGTGCACAGAGGTAGACAGCGGCAGGCGGAGAGAGGTGCACACAGACAGCGGATACATCGAGGAAGCGACATGAGAAAAGCTCGCGTATTACGCCACTGAATGTAGTAACATTCTACAGAAAAGAGAATCAAACGTGCAACTTCAATAGAAGCGCTATGTACGTAATAGGTCTGGGCAGAGCACAGAGCATCTCCTTCATTATTCATTTTTGTATGTGTTTTGTGCACTGCGTGCCGTAGCGCCGCCGCCGTATGTTTAATTTAACTTGAAAGTTGCATTCACGTTCTCCCTTTATGCTCTTCAACATGGAAGAGAAAGGTGGCGGTGATGGTAGTGGTGGTGGTGGTGGTTGCTGGAGGGTATTGAATTTTTGTAATTCTTCATTCGGTTTTTGGACTCTTGACGTCCCCAACGTTAACACAACACCGGGTCTATATGCGTGTTACGTAAAACCGACGAATCTATTGCGGGTTGGAATTACGGCCACCAAAAGAACAAGTCAACAAGGTGACCTGAATGCACAAGAACGCTAAAGTATGCAAAAGACGCACGCGCCTCTTGTAATGCCCTTGGTCGCTCGAAATAAAAATCCCAAGCACACCCCCATCCGCCAAAAGAAAGAGGGAGCGCACGCAAACAAACAACCTGCTTTATGTACTTCCTCATACCAAAGTGAATTGGATTATCCTTGTCCGCATTTGAATCTAATCGCAAAATAACGCGTCAATATGAATAATTAATTTCAGCGAATGTTGGGGAAACAACGTGCTGAAAGCGCATAGAAGAAGATGAAACGGTTTCCTACCTTGTGTTCGTTCTGCTGCTGCGATTGTTGCTGCTGCTGCGATAAGAGTTGCTCGCGTACCATCTGCAACGAGAATATCATCTCCGAGAGCCGGCGCTCCTTCTCCGCAATGTTATCTCCAGGCAGCGCCTGGTGCAAAGCGGCCGCCCCCTCATCACTGCGAACAGAGAAATCATTATTGCAGAATCTATTCTACCGCTCCTCCATACATATGTTAGTTGCGGCGCGGCCCGAGAGGCAGATGCAAGAGATGGACGCAGAGATAGCGAAAAGAGTAATAGAAAGCCGGGAAGAACAAAAGCAGCGACCATGCAGTTGCAGCGAGAGATTACGGATGCTGGTAGCACCACCGGACAGCAAAAGCAACAAATATACAAATGCAACGGGAGCGGCGTATTCAGAAGTTTGTTAGTTAATGTATTATTCAGACTCGACGCCTGGACGCTGGTTTCCGTGGCGGTGTCACCTCGCTACCAGCCCTTCTTTCAATGTGCACGTCCGCCAGCGCAGGGCACGTAGCCATCGGATGTAACGCCTGACCTTAGACCAGCGCCTCCAGTCGTAGTTCAATAATGTAATATGCATTGGATATTAAATTACCACAACTACTGGGCTTGCACGCTGTGTTTACGTGTCCCGAAGTGGGAACTTTGATTTTCCTCCTTTCATCCAAATTCAGCGCGCATGGATCCAGCATGCATTATTCAAATGTCCTTTTTCCTCTCCTCCAACGCCTCCTCCATGGCGTGTGTTGACACAGTCGGAAGTGTATTTATCAATGATTGATATTATTAGCATTATGCACTCGCCGCCGAGTGCATTACGCAATCTCACCCGGAGAATGAATGAAGCTAAGAATTGGGTTAATCGGTTATGAGCCTATGTTGTATAATTTTTACATGCGTGCTGAGTTATCGACCAATAAATGTTAAAAAGTCAAGGCGAATTCGATTATTAGTTTGTTACGATAAATGTACTGATATACATATATATCATATATATATATATATACATAGATATTTTACTAAATGTAAACACATTTGGAAAAACGTGCAAAACATTTCGGGAAAGCTGATATTTTCCACGTGTGCAATTAATTATTTGCATTCGGCACTCACGAGTTGTTCGGCGTCGTCGACGGTGACGGCCGCTTCTCTTCTTTTATTGTGCTGTTGTTCATCTTGGAAGTGAGCCGCTTCAAAACGTCGTCCATCGAACGCTTGACAGTCGAATGCGAGGAACTATTATTATTGTGTATACTATTATTGTTATTGTTATAATGAATACTCGTCGACTTGTTTAAGTCTGACGTCGGTGAGCTGCACTCGGATGAGTTCCGCCGCAGCGCGCCGTTATCTATGTCTTTTACGAGACGCTCAGGAAGCATCGCTAGGTTAATCATCGCCGGCGTCGTAGGTGTTGCAGTAACACAGCTCTCCGCCGCCGATGTGACACGTTGCTTCTTCAGCGGTGGACTACGGTCCTCTTCGATACCGTCGTCGCTGCCAGAGAGTGACGCCGATGATGATTCAGACAATTTGTACGATTTGAACGGGGCGGTATTGCAGTGATCCTCCTCGCCGAGGTCGCTCAAGTTGTTGCTGCTGGTCTCGTCAAGGTCCGTAAGCCCACCGCCGTCGCTGCCGCCGCCCACAATCGTAGGCGGGAGAGGCGCGAGTTCCTCAGCCACCAAACAACCTGCGCCGGCGCCTTCTTGCAATTTCGTCGGTGGCGATTTTCGTTTCGAAGACATGGTTCTGAAACAATAACAAAACACCATGTATTCTCGCTTGCAAGGCTCGCCAAATCCTCAGCTCCTTGGGTGGATGTGTTAGTAGTGGGTATTTGTTATTAGATGTCCATCAAGATTCTCATTAAAGATGTGAGTCGTTCAGTCGTGCCGCCGCCTTGTATTTCTGTGTGTGCGTGTTATTTAATTAGCCCCAAGGAGTGAAAGCCACATGCCAATTTCCGTTAACAAATAACATCAAATTGCATTTGCACTTTGGATTTGACCAGGCGATATGTCACAGCGGAATTGCGAATATGTAACGAATTCGCCTCGGCTAAGAAATTGGATGACGAAACACTTTACATCCGCGTTAATTTTACGTCATGTGCAGCAAGACGATTATGGAGAGTTTGAAGAGTAGGGAAATTATTATTTCAAGTGATGATGACACTCGTGATGTTTATATAACGTACTGCGTTTTGAATCATGTATTGTAATCAAGGGTCACTAAAGTGACCAAACAATGCTCCACATTCGATTAAGAGCATTTCATTATGTAATTTTTTATCTTCGGTTCTGATTAAAGTACAACAATAGCATTATTAAGCGCATTATCTAAGAACCTCAAAATAACCACATTATCAGCAAAGTTTCTTTTTATATATTTATTCAATGCACGTTTTATTTCAATTTGAAATTTAATTTTATTCAATATGCTTAATGATGTACATCCTTGGTGGAGGCGCCACAACGAACAAATAGCAATAGCGGCAACCGCGTTCATTCTATATTTTTAAACGTAAAAGAAATGCTGCTATTTATTGTGATTTCCCTTTATATAATGTCAAAGCATTGGTTCTTTCATGCGTTTGCAATGTGTATTGATTGGTGAAGAAGACTGCTGTCCTCGAAATGCAAGCGTTGATTTTTCTCTTTCCAATTCGTGGTGAAATGCAGGACAAATCTAATTAGAATAAAAAAATAATTACGTGTTGAGGTATGTTTCTTTTTGCTTGATTTTTCATCTTAAATAATTATGTATGCCTTTGCATAGTTTGCATTTTAGAGAAACTAGACCACTTGACGTCAATTACAAATTGCAAAGCACATTCAAGGATTAACTCAAGGTTTTCAACGTGTTACAATCTTTTGGCAATATAACAATGTTAAGAAGCCTTTTTTTCACCACAATTGAGTATAAATCATAGAAAAGAATATTACAACTGTGTTGCATTCTGAGTATTCTTCAATTGACTTCTTGTCCACTTCATGTCCGTCCCCCCAACATCACTTCCTTGATGAACAAAGTCTCCTGATGACTGTCATTGTACAACAAGTTATAACAGTCATTATGCTAACGTAATGCTTTTGTATTCACTGCATGCTTGATAGAGGGTTGGCAGTGAACAAAACAGAATGCTTGCTCGAGTACGGTGCAGGCAGCATCCTCCTTCAGAAAAGAATAGAGTAGAAAACAAACGACATGTGTGATTGAATCCTGAAGGCACCACAATCACTGCGTTATTACACTAATGAATAAGTCAGAACAGTAATGAGCATTTTATCAACATGTAATTATTTGTGTCTGCACGCTTTTTGTGCAAATTGTTTATTCACAAGCTCCGAGAAATATGTGAACATTTCCAGTCGTCTAGCAAATGCAAGAAAGAAAAACATATGCATTCCGATGCCGCACAGTGGTGATCCCAATCGCAGTGCAAAATATGGTTGTATTTCTTACCGTCTGCTAGTTGCATAAGAAAAAAGGCGTAATTGCAGATGAAAAGCGCGTTTACACCATTAGCTCGTGCGACTCACGTGGTTTTAAACCTTTCCGCGGCAGCCGG
This sequence comes from Ecitoglossa quadriceps, assembly GCA_027574925.1. Lineage (NCBI taxonomy): Eukaryota > Metazoa > Arthropoda > Insecta > Coleoptera > Staphylinidae > Ecitoglossa > Ecitoglossa quadriceps. The sequence continues at coordinate 4,068,103 of JAODGC010000010.1, forward strand.
TAAAAGCACGCAGGCAACAATTGTAATTAATATCATATAGAAGCTATACCACATTGTTGTATTGAATGCATTGCGTTCCATTCTGTAAATTCTCAAGAAGTAACGTGACATGATTAAATCAATGCTGGCGTGCGTTAGGACTGAGCTGAGTACAATTCCTCCGCATCCATCACTGCGCCTCTGCGCTCGAGGCATTGAGAAAAAGTTTGCATGCTTTATTAATATTGTTTTTAATTTGTGAAAGCTGGAATGAATTCCACATAAAAGCGACGACGTCACGTGCGTTTTTATTTGTTTTGCATTATTTATTGTGCAGCAGCGCCACCAATGGGAGAGGCATGTTATAATTGGAAAAACGGCAAGGCACAAATTGCGAATTGATGATTGAAAATGAAACGGAACAGGACGCACAAAGCGTAATAGGCGAGCGAGTGATCCGAAAGGCATTTCTATGATGAGGGAAATTGAATTGTCGTCCCGGTGAATCGGGCATCGGTGAAATGACACAGTCGGCGAGTACACAGCCTCTAATGGTGGTTGTTGGAAAAGGGATACATTTATGTTTGTCGAGGATGTGTGCGTAAGTGTATGCAAAAAGGCTCGGATTATTGGGGGTGGACAGTGTTGTGCGGGACACAAAGGCAGGTCCACTGTCGCGAATGGATCGCTTTCACAGATTGTGTGCCGATGCAGGACCTGCACGTGAATTTCAAATCCACTCCAGAGACCCAGCATAAATGCATATATGTTACGCATTATCCCCAAACGGGTTGGCTTTTTACCTCCCTTAACAATCACCAACCAAACCAACAACGTCCATGCGGATTGTCCACCCAATAGAAATGTTGCAGGATGTTTAAATGACAAATTCGTGACGTTCGAGTGAGTCTCATTTTCCGGAATGCACCAAGTGCTGAAAAAGCGCCGTTATGGTAAAGGGAGTAGAAAGACAAACGAATATGATCGAAATGCCACGGCGGAATGGATCGTAAACATCGCAAACAACGATCATGTGTGTTATTCCAAGGATGCGCACATCCGTCGTGCGGCGGTGAAATATGGGCCCGTCGCATCTCGTTGCCCACTCAAAGGAACCCAGAGAGACAATTCCTTCACAAAACACTACCGATCGGTTATAATACATGTGACTTTCCCGGGGGTAGCAAAATAAATAGACTTTGATCATTCTCAATCCATCCATGGATTGGAAGAGGAAACGATCGAGGAAACGACGTTCGTTGTCAAAAGTTACCGAATAAATTCATTCCCAATTCTTCTGTCTTCCCACAGCAGTAAAACCGTTGCGCAGCAAGCAATCAATCGGAAATTGCGCAAAACCCAACGACAGTCAGTAGAAATTAATTAGAATTGATGATTAAGAAAGTTCCATTCATATGCCATAAATAATAATCACTTTGTTTTATAATAACCAAAGTCTGTTAAAAATGAGCTCGTGCCGTAGTAACACATACGTCGTTGTGCGCTTACGTAAACTTTTTTGTTGCATGTATTTCAATTTATTCGATCCCGATGCATGCAGCAATTACAAATTTAATTATTTAGAAATTGTAGCGATGATTTGGCCCAGTTTGCTGTGTATATTTTGACCTTTCGATGAACAAACGTCTATATTTTTCATACGCGTCAAAATTGTTTAAAGGCATTGTGCGTTCATCCAGCGCATGGAGTAAAGTCTCGTGTCGGTTTGTGATAAAGCTGGCATCATAATAACGACGAAGGTTACTTCTGATTTAGACCATGCCTGTGATAACATCACAGCAGATAATGTGCCATTAGAATAAAACAGTTCCGAAAACACAGCATCAAATAATCCTTGAAAGTGCCAGCAATGCGCTCAGAATGGAAACTTACTGGGGGGTGGGGTGGGGGGAAGAAATTGATAAGCTGTCTGAGCTGTTCAATACGTAGGTGTTAAAATATGCACACATGTAAACCGACACCACGGCACAGATGTGACAATACAATTTTGGTTTTTGCTCCCTTATCGAAAACTGATGCACACACAGTTCGCTAATGAAGCATCTGTTTGCCATTTAGTCTGAAAGCCAAGCGGCCACATCCTGTCCTGGCATAGGTTGGAATTAACTGTTCCGTCTAAATTTCTTCAGATGTCAACCAGTTCCACACGTGTATTATTCTGCGATATTGTGATAAATTTATGAGTGTGGTGTAGAGGCTTGACAGCCAATGTGTTTTAAAATGCACCCTCTAAGTGCATGTCTTAGCTGGTGCATGTGTGATCGAGGGGAGAGCCACTCGAAATGTGATTTATGCAGTTAGGTCAGTGGTGTAACCTGAGACGCGCCATGCACCAACGAATTTCGAAACAGTGGATTTCTATTCTTTCCCGTTCGTGGTGAACCGATGCCAGGCAGTGTCTGAAACAGCGCGCGAGCATTATAATAGCTCACTTGACGAAAACCAGATGCGCACCACTTTGCTTACTGAAACCGTCCACAATAAAGCGAACAAAGATTGCTTACCAAGCAAGGAAACAGCAGCGGCGAAATAATAGCCAGCAGCCAAAAAATAAAGAAGCGCATAAGTCGGCAGGCGCGTTATTAATATTTGACCACTTAGTATAATGTGGTTGTTGGCAACAAAGGAATCACGTCGTTAAAAAAACCTTAATCTTTTAATAGATATTTCGCTGCACGCGGCAGCATATTGTTGAAGCCGCGGGCACAACGCCGTTCTGAATTTCCCTCTTCTCTTATTTCGTTCTTGTGTCTATTTTTTCGCCCGGCATAGTCGTCGTCAGCCGGTCGGCTGCGATGAACAAGTGGACAACATAATAACACGCGCCTGGATGACGCAAAGCGATATTAATATGCGACACTATTGTTCTGGCAACAAAATCTATTCCGCATCAAAAAGCTCATTTATCAAAGCAATATGTGCGTTACCGCTTCATCAACCAACTAAACACGCATGACAGATCTCATGCCAGCCACAGACTCACAAAACAATAACGACGATTGTTTCATTTGTCTCGACAGGACAAGTACATGCACTAGGAATATCGCAAAGTAAAAGCTACAAGCTGCGCAGTCGACGAGGAAAAAAGCTGGTACTAATTTGAATGCGCATTCCGATTAGACTATAAATTGATTGTGCCTCTCGGGTGACCAACTGGTAACATGGCAACTGATTCGCACAGCTCTGGTTACATAATAGGTGCAAATGGCGCTATCCGGACACTTGGTGATCAAACAAGAAGAAGCTGGGCTGGTGCGCTTCAATCACACCCACGTCCACATTCAGCATGAACTTACCGCAGTTGCGTGATTAACTGGAGGTCAACACATGGCGAGAGCGTCGCCTGAGAGCGAACCTCTTGAAAGTGTGCGGTAGCCACTGTGGCGAAGGTCGTGCCCAACACTAGATGCCGCGAATTACGCCACGCCGCTTGCAGTCCAATGCCCTGCAAGGGATGTCACCAGCTGGACGCAAGCCCGCGGATAGTCCTGGTGCGCACCTATTGTTTACACATTCACGATTGGTCGTCCCGCACTGTCCTCGCGTACAACACTGAACAATCCGCACTAGCACAGAGCTTGGGGATGAGGAACCGTCGCGGCTGCTTTCTTGAATGTCTGGATAAGTTCGGAAAGTCACAGCGTGCGTATCCCGCTCGTGCGCCAACAGCGCCCACCGGATTGAGAAGAGAGGAGCAACGAAGACGCGTGTGCGTGTACTGCGTGCTGCGATGCGTCTGGGCATCTAGCTGCTGCGAGTCGATCCGCAGGAGCAATTCCCTCTCCTCGGCGCACAGCGGGTCGGCCGTGCTTTGCGGTATTGCGCACCGCCTCGGATCCTCCTTTAGCGCCCACGTGGCCGGACCGCCTCCGCCGCCAACTATTATGCTCGCCGAACACTGAAAAGCTGTTTCCGAGGCGCGCGAAAGAACGTTTGCGGATTCGCATTGTTATATTACAAGGCGGAGCATATTCTGCTAGACTCCCACGTATCCTCTGTGCGCATTTAGCTCCTGCGAGCGTATCCGAGCTTCCCGCAGAGACAATGAGGACGTCCTGCTTCAAAACGACAAAGTTGCTGCAGTTTTATTTGTTCTCGTCCAACCAACAGACCACCATATTATGCCATTTCCAATTGGTGTTGCATTAATAACATTGCAACTCTACACATTATGTTTTAGCCTTAGACCTGCTAATTAACTGATTATACTCTAAGCTTTGTTGTTGTTGTAATTACCGTCTTCAATTTGCAACTAATATAGCTGATTAAAGCGTTGATTTTTTCATTAATGTAAGTAATAACTGCAATTATAACTAGTTCACCGCTATACAATTTTCATAGCATTAAATTTCGCTTTAAATGCGTGAAGACTAATTTTCCTACTTAAGCTGTTTGTAGATGATTGAATAAATTTTACGCGCATAATTAAAGCAATAAGCGAATTAATTCCACTTAATCCGATTGGAAGGTGTAATGACATTGATTACGACAACCTACATATGAAATTAGTGCTAAATTTCGCCGGAAAAATCACTGGGAAAGCAGTAAATATCTCTTATTAGATTTGCAAGTCCAAAGAAGTAGGAAATGTTAAAAAGAAATAAATTTAGCAGGAGTCGGAATGCAAACACAGAAGCACCGAAGGGTATCACTCGTCACGTGTTGTTGAACGCCATCCCGGCAATTACTCCTTCCTCGTGGCGACGTTTAGCATCGCACATCCAAATCTCACCTGCGCGAAGAAGGTGGGCAGAGGCCGGGCGGTAGCGACTGGCTTTAGGCGGCTTGCAAAAGATGCCACCTCAGAGCAATCAATTATAACTCGTATAATATCATACTTATTATCCAATAACGGATGAATTAATTAGCCGCCTAATGGTGCTGAAGGTACTTTCTATCAATTTGCCCCGTAATTAAAAACGCAGTCACTTTAGTTACTGTAATTACCTCTTTTGGTTGCGGCTTAGCTGAAATAATGACGATATGTTACAAGTATCCGTTATAGCTTGTCGCCTGCCGGCGCGGCGCACCAAGAAGCACGTAGTGAAAGAGTGATTTTCCGATTTTTCTCTTCGATTTTTAACTCATCATCGTTTAATTTGGATCACGTGTTTGCGAGCGTGGAGAGTGTACGCCTGGCGCTCGACGTGCTTGCAAGGGGAAAGGTCTTACTTCTTGCGGTTTTCAGAGCGCCGCGTTTTTTCCGCCTTCCTTGCAGGGCGATCTGTCAGCGAGCCGGTGATTGAGGAAGCGTGCAGGGAGATAACGTGAGAGTGATTATCGGCAGATGGGCATTGCTATCTCGGGTCGCGACGTAAACCGCAGCAGCTTCACCGACTCGGCGCGAGCTTCGCGCTGGTGATTAATGACTTAGTGCATTAGGCATTGACACGGCGTATTGTCGCTGTATAAACGAACGCGAAACGCGCTGAATGCCCGCCCCCGCTTACGCTGTGTCTGTGCGCACACTTTCTTGTGAAGGGAATTTAAAAAAGACTTAATTGAATGGCGGTATTTTTCACCCTGTGCTCCTCAGGCCGCGGACGTCAATTGGAAAACTTTTTGCTGCCGTCACGAAAATGGCTTTTCTTGCCCCCACTGCGGTAAATTACGGAAATGCGCGCAAAGTCAAAGGCGCACGACGCAGAAAATCGCGTCTGCGTGGCGTAAAGAGTTATTAACTGCTATCCGAATTATAGTGTGACATGCTGGCGCACTTTGCGAGACTATAAACAAAATCGAGCGAGGCAGCATGCAAATTTAATGAGGTTTAATGCACCGCCATGTAATTATGTTAGCATTCAGTCTCTTAGGAGCTAACAAGTTATGAAACCGTTTCCCTAGCTTTAGAGGAGGATATCATTTGTTTCCAAGCCGAAACAGTATCAAACAGATCCTCATTATGAACTTGCTTAATGTTCATAAAATATGGAATGCGAGGAGCGCGCACTCACGGACTTGGTGGCGGCATGTCACCCACCCCGCTCTTTGCGTGCGCGCAGAGGTCGAGTATAATCCCCATGTTGTTATACGAAGATAATGCGGTTAACCCTTTAACTAGGGGCTTGCGCTTACGCCTTTGATATTCAATCCGGGGAGGCCACTACAGTGTCGGCGGCAATAACGGGCGCGCACCACGCGCACACCAATGAGCGCGTAACCTCTATTAGCGTTTAATCATTTCGGCATTTCTGAAAGCACATAAAGACCTAACATAATTCAGTCCCATTAATGCTTACACGCGAGGACGGCATAATGAGGAATTCAATGGGAGTAAATGTAAGGGAACGAGGCTCGCGTTCCTGCAGCATGCATCTTCCTAATCGCATTGAGAAAAAACGCTCCTGCTCACAGAGTAATATTTGGAGAATGTCCAAGATCATCCAAGCAACCAGGCTATTTGTCTTTACAATCACCATCCAGATGCAATAGCCATCCCATTGACGATGGTGACAATGTGCTGCATTTTTGTCCATGTGGTCTGCATTTCCGCGAGTTAATTAGGGTTCATAATGCTTGCGCGGCGAGCGCATGTTTGCATTTTATGTACAGATCGTTAGTTGGTAAAAAACAACACTTTCGCAGCTAAAATTAAGCTGGGCGAACTTCCGGCAGGCGACTTGCCAGCAGTAACAATGGAAGCTCATCTTCAATGCTCGCAACTGAGCACACACGCACACCTAGGCATTGGCCCAGGATATTTAGGGACATGTCAAGCGTTTGTTTACAGGAAGAAGCCAATTTGGCGAGGAGACAATAGTGTAAATCCAAATGGGAATCCTAACAATGCAATTAAGTAGCTGACTCTTTTCGACACCCGTCAACATGGAGTGACAAAGCCCCCAAAAGGCACTCAACGCCACGACATACTAATGAAAGAAAAACAAGTCGATGACTTTGATCTCTTTCTTTAAAGAAGCATAAAACCAAATGACGTCCTCGTAACTGTTAGGTGCCTGTATTATTTCACATTATTATGCAAAAAGAGCGATGAAGAGATGAGCCATCTAGCAGCAGCCGTCTGGGCTGGGTTGTCACGGTGGATGCAAACGTCCGCGGAGGGTTTTATTCGCATTCTTCCCGTTCGAGCTATGCGCCAGCGCCGAATAGCGCCAAACACCTGAGTTCGTTTTATGATGCTATATTCTTATATTTTATTCCCCGCCTTATCGCATTTTATGAACATCCTTTCGAAATGGCACCGAGTTATATTGACAATAAAGGAACAAGAACTTTAGTGTATTTTTGTTCAAATGGACTCGCCGCGTATATAAAATGTATAGAATAATTTATTTGCTCTGGCGACCAAACGCGTCCTCGTTCTTCGCCGAATGCCCGGGATATGTTTGGCTGCATATTGCGTTCGGGCAACAGCGCAGTAGAAGGATGACACAAGAGACACACGCCTGCGGAATCAACAGCGGGACTTGGAAGTTTAGAATACTCGCGGCAAACAAAAAACGCGAGCAAAACGACGTTATTTATTTGCGTACACAATTTTGTATGCGGTGTGCACCCGGGAGCGGCAAGAAGAGCGTCGTCCGATTCAAGAGGCGACACGTTCGGGTAGCGGGAAACGAGCACGGGTCATCTCCGCGGACGACATGAATAGCTGCGTAGCAGAGGAAGCTAAATCGGTCGCATGATGTTCATTCATAATCTCGGACTGGCGTGCGCATCGCTGCGATGCACTCTCCAGTGCATTTCGGTGCGCCTAGCTGCATCTCAATATATTCTTGACGGCGTACCCGGAAGACCGGCCACCTTGCCAAAGTCCATTCACAGATGCACAACTTAATGCATATTTTTAGAGACTTCTTGCCATTGTAAGTGCGTCTCTTGAATGCACACACGCGACGCAATTGATGACGGCGATCAGCGTGATTTCATTCTATTGTCTTGGGCTGTATTTTTACTACTTCATTCATCGTTGGATGAGAGAAAGCAAAAAAATGAGGAGGGAATTAAGTTGAACAGGAGATGAACAGGATATATTTTTCAAGACAAATCCTGCACTTCCTGGTTCAACAAAAGCCCCCAAATAAAGATCGGAAGTACGATTTAATCTAACAACAGTGGCAAAGGCACAAAGCACACCCTTGTGAATAATTTACAAGCAAATGCTCTTGGAGGAGATGGGAAAACCTAGAAATTGTAATTGATTAGAAAATCACCAAAAAAAAGTCAGTATCTGGGTCTGGAGTAGCAACCATAACATAACCTAACAATTCCAATTTTGAATTGGAATTATTGAGATCAATTATCTGTGGGAACCAATTATTCTACATGTTTATGTGTAAAGTGTCTGAAGTGACTTCCAATGCTAACTAATTGATGAATTTGCAAGTTCCTAGATAAACAATAGTATTTCAAACCACCCACTTTGATCATAAGCAACTTCCCAACTTGCCGTTCTAAATAAATACCACCCCCAAGACTCTCCTTCAAATCTCCGTTTGATTTTCAGCTTCCAAATCAAAACCCCATAAACACAAAGCTCAATGGGAGACTGAAGAGGATTGGATAACCCCTTTTCGAGAACACAGCATGCCTCCGTTGTTCATGCTCATTTCCCCGACCAGAATTAAATAATAATAACGAAGAAAAATAATAACACACAGCGTCCAGCTAGCAATCAACAAAAAGCCCGCTGCTCACAAATAGAGTGTTGGTTTGGTAGAAAGGAGAAGTCGAGTGGGTTCTCCACAGTCGACTGGGGTCTGCTGCGTGCTTGAAGCCGCTGCACACTCGAGTTTTTTGTTAATAATAATGGCCGCCTCCGCGGTTTCGAGTGTCTTCCTAATCAGAGAAATACAATGCCGGCCGGCAAGCGCATGCACCTAGCGCATGCAGCTTTTCATTTAATTTAGTTCGTGTACACGAGAGTAGCGCCGCAGAGCCTTCTTTTGTATATCCCTTCAGTCGTAATCTTCTCGCGTCTTCACCGCCACATGGAAGCGTGCAACTTTCCAAATGCACAACGCCGCCGGACGGAATGCTATAGAGCGCGTGCAGGCGGCATAATTCATCGTTCCAAGTTAAGTGCAGGCAAACAAAAGACGCAAGAAATATTAATGCAATCAGTGGGATTAAAAATATACTACGAATTGTTTTTAATTAATTCAAATTAATTAAAACGTATATCTTATACCACTGGTAGTACATTTAATTAACCTATGCTGTATTTATGTGCCTTGTTTTTATAAGACGTGCGATTAATTTATGCGTTTTTCAAATTGACATGTTAGTGATATCATGGCACATGCGCACTGTCAGGTCTTGCAAATGATTATAATTAATATTTATGTGCAACAGACGTATAATTAATACAATATTAATTGAACATAATGCACAATTAATAATTTTCTTGTATTTGTAAAATATTAGATGGTAAAATCAGGAAGGTGGATGACCTTGCAGCTAAAATTTTTCCTGGGAGCCCAAACCATCAATATCTTCCAACTTAATTCAAATAATGGTACCTGAAAATACGAATTTTGTACAAAAGGCAAAACATGGCAACAACGCATCTCGATTGACAGGTTGGACTCCTCATGTCAAGCGCATGTCAAATGACAGTTTGGACTCTCCATGTAAATTTCCAGTGGAAACTATACTGTCACCCTCTGGTTCAAACACAAAGCTTTTTATTATAAACTCAGTCCCTAAGCGATGTTGGTGTAAATTCGATAAAAATGCAATTAACTCCTAAGATTATTCCGCGATGTGAATGTGGCAAGGCACGTAAATGAAATAAATATAGTTACTCTAGCTAACGTACGAAATGCCCGCAATAAACTGAGCAAATATATGGAAATGCACGGCGTGTATTTATTGCAAGCCGCATTCATAATTGAATAACATAGCGCCGTGCATGTTGTGTGTAAGCGCGCACTGGAAGCAAGTGCAGCAAGTGCATAAATACTGGTGCACGCGGAGTGCGTTTTGTGTTTATGTGCAATTATCGATATTACATCAGATCAAACACGAGCGGAATGACAGCACAGGTATAATAGACCACGGTGGCTGCACTACCATGGCAGACAGGCGACTCGAATGCGCACGCCATTCAATAATGAAATACAATGCGGCGGCGCTCTTCGCGCTTGTGTGTATCGCTTAATTAAAAAGCTGCGGCTGCGACGAACTTAAGTTATATGAGGCACTTGCCGCGAATGCAGGCTAATTGCACCGATGGATTAATTGATCGCTGTGAAATCGACGGTGATTGACTTCTATTACGCTTATTTATGGCAAATCAATCGGCGAAATTTAATTGCACTCCATTCGCAACATTGCCACATTCTCGCAAGACATCTTTATTTGTTAGAACCAGAATTTACCTTCACTTTAATATTTAATAAACTACACTCGATTTCATTTGGATTTCTCAACTCGAAGAGATAAAAATAGTTTTTGCTCCTTGCTGGACAAATGGCGCCCTCTTTGATCAATATGACCAACTAACGTTGCACAATTTCGTTTATACATTCTACCAATAAACAATTCGCTATTAATCAGTTTAAGCAATTATAACATTTTTGATTACGTAAAGTAAGCTTAAGTGGTGACGCCAAAAGTATTTTTATTTATCAGAATGTTGCCAAGTTTCTTATGCAAACACATTCATTTATATACTATTGCGGATCAGGTTTGAATAACGGAGAAGATTAATTAGTACTATATTAATATCAATTGATCGCGATTGTGAGTGGTTTTGTATCCCTCGCTGTGGTTTCTGGTTGGTGGGTGATGAAAGTGTCAGGAAATAAATGGATTGCCTATTATGTTGTTTAAACAGAGCAAAAAGGGGGGCATTTCCTGTGTTCGCAATAGGCCGACATTAATGCATTGTTGATAGGGGTGAAAACCTACTATAATCCATCATCGCTCATAGCATATGGTATAATTTGCGATGGTGGAGGCGCACAGAAATTCCACAAGCAGGCTACAGGAGTTTGTCAAATCAATGAATACACTTTTTATACATTTTATATATGCCTACATCCATTGAAAAGTGATTTGTAAAGAATTTCGTTAATGTTTTAATTACTCTAAGGGGCTTGCTGTAGGAGAATGGTGCTTTCAAAGTATTATGGAGGTTTTTTTTTTTTTGGTGAGAACAACGTTACAGAATTCATATTGACGTGAAAAATTAATATACATTAAATCTGTAATCTGTTTGCTCATTTACATTGAAATTGGCAGTAAAATGAAAAAGTTCTATTGAAAGGTTTCTCTTCGGCGGTACTTGTTCGTTAGCGTCACAAAGAAGGGTGCTATATTCACGACGCATTTGTCTTGTTGCGAACGTAACGAACCCCCATTACAATAAAGCTCAATACTCATGATGAATAGAATATGCACCTCGTTGAAATTGTGTGGCGTAATTAATTTGCAAATGACCATTTAAATGTGTTGACCTTGATGAATAATTTTAGTCTATTTCTATCTGCATTAGAAGATGATGATTTGGTTTGGGGACGTTTGGCTATAGGAGAGAAAACTGAGACAGCTTCTGATAGGGCTGTCCGTCAAAGTGATTTATGTGAAACCCATACCGCACCCCGGCGTTTTTTCAGTGGGAACTTTACAGACTAAACAAGAAGAGCAAGAAGATCTAGATTGTTGCATAAAAATAGAAGCAATTGATTTCAATTTCCCTGCACAAAATGCAGTTTTTCATTAACATACTTCAAAGACTTTTTCTTTAAACTTAAAGCAACTTATTATGCATTTAGAGAGAACTTTGTTCCAACTGTGAAATTGTGGCAAGCTAGTACTGCGACTGTGTCACGTACACTTGCGAATTTTAGTGAAAATGTAATTTCCTGCAGTGGCTTGGAATCGACAGGCTGACAAAAATGCCATTTATAATCCTATTTTATCTCAAGTTTTTAAGTCAAGGCAAATCAAAAACGCTGGTAATTTCCGTTCGGCAGCGATTTACCAACTACTAAGTTTTCTCTCCACAGCGCAGACGAATAAAACCGCACGCACCACGTTGCGTTTTATCAGCAATTGCTCATTTGATATTACAGCTTCGTGCTTATGCGCGCGATTTATCCAGACAACTAGCCAAACACAACAGCGAATAAAATGCAAATGCAATATTTTCGAATGCATGGATGGACATAAAAGCGCAACACTGGCATGCGATGGGACCACGGAGACAACGGCACGCGTGTAAGATGGTCGCGTCTCACGATGCATGCGGCGATTTCTGCGTTGTTTGCCTGTTTCATGCATTCGAGCGGATGGCACGACGCGGCGAGAAAACAGGTAAGGCACGCTCGTGACACGAACACTGTATAATTCACCAACGAGCTCGAATAATTTGTCTCTTATCGTGTAATTGTTTGAATAATTCATACTAATGGGTTAAGAAAGCAAGATTTATGGCTACATCAGGATGCACCACGCGCAATCTATTACCAAGCAATTAAAACGCCCAACAAAGAATTTTACTACCCGCATATTGATTTTCCACATGGTGAGCGCACTAGTAAAACCTGGCTGACTACAAACACCTATTTCCAGATGCACGCAGTTCATAAAAGAGACAGTTTATGATGAGTGTCGTTGTTTCCAGAGTGTTGACGTGCTGGAATCGTAAACATCCCAACTCGCGCACTTGTTCATCGAAAGCTTTGGAAGTCGGAGTCATGTTGAATGAATCCAACCCAAGATCATTCGAGTGTTGAGTGAATAAGCGCACAAACCGATTGCAGGAAACACCCCATCTATCTGACTATGTTTACCATGCGCCGCATGCAAGACTGGTACCATGGATGGACCCAAAAAGGGGTTAAATATATTTTTAACACAAAAATGTAGCCGAAAAAACGACAGGCGTCAATATTGTTTGTGGAAAACGACGGGCGCAAGACCAAACATCCTTTTTAACGAAAAACGCTTGCTTTCTACACAAATCACCCCTTTTCACCTTGTCTCTGTCCCCCTTCCAAAGTGTTTTAAGGCAACAATAATTCAGATTTAGATTGCGCTTTCTCGCTGCTTCCTCCCAATGCGGACACGCACGGCATGGGACAGCTTTATGTGCATCTTTGATCTTTATAATCTATTTCGAAAATCACAAAAACGCATCATCTGTTTTTGTGCCCGTGATGCAAGGGAACACAGGCGCTGTGTTTATTTTCGTTTTTCCGTTAAGTACTCGTCGATTTCTCGCGATCATTCTGTATGCCCTAGGTGGAAAGTAAATACAAATTGTTATTGCTATCTATTTCCATCAAACGATTGGCTTGCATTTGGAGATAATTATATTGGCGCAAGTGTGCGGTGCTTTGGCGCACGTACTATTTTCGTTTTTCTTTGCACTCTGTGAATTTAGCTGAATGCTATTCTTGATTCGCACGCGCGTCATTGTGGTGCATATATTCTTCTTTAAAAACGATCTCCGCGCGTTTGTCTGCCCCTCGCCTGCTCGATAATCGTTTCCATGTTTTCGTAAACGATGCGCGCTTGTAACTTAATAGCGATTACAAGAACTGGAGACGAGATTTATGTTCGCGATGAAAGCGTCCCTATGTTCTTGTAATGGACACTTTTCTCTGGCATGGCACATAGAAACGCAATGTCCGTGAGTGCCCGCACACCGAAATGTTAAAACGCGGGGCGGCGACGCGAAAAGATGGAACAAGTGACTTTTGTGCTTTGTGTTTCTGGCTGAACGGGATGCTTCTTGAATGGGACGCTCATCCAGCTTCGTTTTGCTGGCGCGCGAGCTTTTCACCCGGCGTGCGCGTGTATTTATAATTCCACTCTTCAGCGCTCTAAAAAACAACAACTTAACGTCCGGAGATAATAAGAGACGACGAGAACTGCCCGCGAGATGTGCACGGCTTATATCGCGTCGATTTGAAGCGTAACCGTAACTATTCTCTCCCGATGCGTCGACTCCTTAATACGCAAAGAGAGAACGAGTGGACGGATGATGAAGATATAAAACCGAAACAACCACCGTGCCATGAGAGCGCGCACGCGGTTTATTAAAAGCCTTATGAATTATGTTTCCCGCATTGTGAATGTATTTTTATCCACGCTGCCGCCGCCGCCGCGCTCAGGTTGTCTTCTCCGCGTCGGGCTCGACGTTTGGCTCCTTTTCCCTGAGTGAAAAGTGATGTGGAGTGAAAAGCGCAGAGAGACGCGCGTCGTTGTCGCATGCCGTTGTCATGTGTTACCAATACACGATGTCGGTGGAAGACGATATTCATATTTTGTATTTATGACTTTTATACAGCATTCACTTCGCTAGGGAAGGCCCCAGCCGCAGCTGTTTGCACTCGGAAAAAATTAGTGACACACGAGACGATTATTATAAGAAAATTTTCACTTTAAATCTTTCCGCAGCGTACGAGGGCGTGCCAGGCACGAGCATCAGCAACGCACGCCGGCAATCGACCGAAATTATTATCCACGCCAATTAAAAGTCCTGACATACACGTTTAACGCGGACGTGCGCGCTTGCAACGTGTGAAGAACGAAAGCTCTCCACTGACCAGGCACTCAACAGGAGAGGCGCATCAGCGCGCATCTGTAGCTCCTCAGATTCGACTATTGAAGCGAACATCTTCCGTATCACACGCGCTGCATGATGTGTACAGTTATGTTAGAAAGGTAGAAGTGAAAGGGCGCTGCTCAACAATAATATTGCGTACGCTAGCAGACAACACAACAATTACACATCGCATGTACCGTACGCATACACCACGAATTATCACGCTTGTATCTCCGCAGTGAGCATCATAAAAACGAATGCGAAATCAGACAGCTCGGTAAGCCGCAAGCCCATCATTGTCTCCGTTAGAATACGCCGAATTTTTCAATATGCCCAGCTTTTGCGACAGCCGATATGGATGGCAAAAAGGCACTGGGAGATTAAAGAGCCACGTCTCGTGGCTCTGGTGACACCGACGAGTTAATGAAGTTAGACCGTGCTTTTTGCATAAAAGAGAAAAAAGTCTTTCATGCAAAAACCCTTTTAAGCGGCGGTAGTGTCCGCGCGGGTTGGAATTGAGATTGGTTCTGCGGGCGAAAGTGTTGCCGCATTAACACTGCTGCAAGACACCGAGTCCCCGATGATTATAAAAACATTAAAATCCCGACCTCATTGATATGCAAGACTGCAAAGTTCGGGTCCGACCGCCACCAAGGAAGCACAAAAGGAGTCTCTGTAGCGACCTCAAACATTGGCATATCAAGTACTCTCTGGATCGGAACGGACTTTGTAATCATCTGAGAAATTCCATTTAAAAGCTCATTAAAACCTATTTTAATTCGTGGCAATTTTAAATTTATGTAGAAGGCCGGTAGGCTTTAGCAAAAATAAAACCTTAAGGAAAACAATTTGCCTCTTAATGCATTACTCGTGTAGACAGGAGTTATTCCCTCAGGAGATGGTTACTTACAAAAGATTAAAACTAGTACAAGTGCGAAGTCATAAAGCGCCTTATTGCGAAGCACTCGTCGACGGCGGAAAATATAAATTGGCGAACTTTGTAATATGTTATCCTCTGCTGTCGCCACTGCTAAATACTTTAAGCGCCTACACACACTGGACTCCTTATTTCGGACAGATCGTAAAATCGCACTAATGGATGACATTTTCTTCCGTCCATCCGGACAAGTTTGCCACACATGTCTTACCGGTGGGTAAACTTAAATGCAGCGAGGGTCAAGCTCGTTCCCGCAACTTTTCTATACACCACGTCCAAGAGGGGGCTTATAACTTATTTGTCCATCAAATATACGATGTATAATCGACGTCGTACCGAAACATAATTACACTTTTTGATGATTCGATGACAGAGCTTTAGCGCGAATTGACGTCGCGAGGGCTTTCTCGTAAGCATGTTTTATTATGGCCCTGGTTCAATAAGGTGTCGGGAGAGGGAACGCGAACAGAAAAAGGGATTACGGATATTACGCTCTGGTGTAATTGTGCGCCATCAATGGCATCTCTGCAGCACGCGACGAACACCATTTCGCTGTGAAACCATCGATGAGGATTGAGGGATGATCAGGACCGCGTACAAACGAGAGCGCGCGCTGTAATCCTGAGCGTCCTCTTTTGTGCTGGGACTCTATTTGCCACCTATGCAAGTGTTCCGGACCCGACATCTGCGGCAATCATACCCAGGCGACATAATACCTCCTTATCTCTACTGCACACATAATAATCGAAGGTTTATTTTGTTTGACTTTGTGCAGGATAAGACCGGGTCCGAGAGGTACTTTGTGTCCTTAGCAAGTATCCACAATGTGTGCTTTATCCTTTTATTAAAAATAAATCTCTTACTTCGGTAATGGTAAGTTTGCATATTCAGATAAATTAATTCTTAGCAGCAATCAACGCTATCTCTCGGAAAGCTGCAAAAATATCAATTCTATATTAAATGAATTATAGATAAAAACCAAAGGATAAAACCAGCTTTGATGGTTTGTGGCTTTAAAACCAATTAGCAATCTGTGTAATATATGCGTTATCCTTTCATTATAATCAAATATAGTACTCTGCAGAAATGATGTTGACATATTGAGCAGCAAATAACTAGCGCCATCTAATAGAAAGCTCAACAACTATCCATTGTAAAATCAAATTTACTTGGTAAAAACTATTTAAACCATGAAAAAGCACGAAATTGTAGGAAATTCAATTAGGTGAAATATTGTAAGACTCGAAATGAAAGAGAAGCTGCTGAAATATGATTAGAAAAGAGGTTAAATAATTCTCGGCTATTTCCGTTCTATTTTCACGTGCATTAATATCATCCAGTCTTCGCACACATACAGGACATTATGACCGATGTCTCCAACACACGATGCGTATACGCACCATACGCAGCCGCTCTTAATTTTTTTATGTTAATTTTAAATGACAGCACGCGGAATTCTGGCAGTGAACGTGCCGCATTGGAATCATGAATGAAATGCGCGTATCCCGCGTGCGAGTTGAGCACAACAGCATCTTATTGCGTCCTTATCCAACTTTCGGCAAAAGCTCACATTACCCATGCACCAATATTGCTACTACACGAGTGATTTGCGCAAAGTTGTCCGGAAAGTGCAGTAATGGTGCAATATTACGTGGCGTGACATTTATTAATTTCACGTTTTGAGTGCTGCTGCTGCTGAGTAAACTCGCCAAGCTGGTTGGCAAAGTTTGTGCCAAATTCCTTATCATTGTCAGGTTATTATTAAATGTACAAATAATGCTTGTTTGAACAATCCACATTTTTCGGATTGTTCACGACATAGAAATTATCTTGTTTGTGTTTGCTCTTCAGAATATGAATAAATATTTGTTTCCCTTTTGGCATTTATAGTCGTATCGTCATCAAGAGCACAGAATTACTTGATGACGGATATGACATATTTTTATTCGCTCACATTCATAAATAAATTTTGCCATGATTATCTTATCGAATTTGTATTGTTGACTTTCCAGAATGTTAAAGTCGAATAAACAGTGCTCTTATTTAAGGCGTCACAATTTTTCCTGAAGTAAAACCTAATCTATTATTGACAGTCAACATTTTAGTCACAAGTTGAGAGTAGTGCCCAGTAAATTTTGCGAAAAGTTAATAGCAAAGTGGAAAGCTACTCATCAAAAGTTACTAGGCCGAATCCGCCTAAATTAGTTTTAATTGGTTTGCGCACGTAGTAGCAGTGGCGTTGTGGCAATAACGACCTCGTAAAAAATAATAAATTTGTCAGAAATAAGAAATAAGTTGTTACCGACCGCGCTTTGCCTCACCAACAATTCCAATATTCATATATTTTCATATTTGACAGTTGTGTTGCAATTATCGCGTCTACTTTATAGTTCACTATTTGTTATGGGGAATCTGCTTTTAGCTTCATTTACAAACAACTGCAAGAAGAAACAGACTTCTCTGTACATATGTAAACTGGTGTGAAGAATTTACTTTCAAATGTGTATTCAAAGACTGCAGGAATCAATGCATACACGACTAAACGATTATATCTTTCATATTTCATATTGGGTAGACATAACAAGGAATCCATCATTAATGTGTTTTACCTTCATCACTATGTGGGTTTATGGTGTTTTTCTTTTGGCTAAAAATGTTAGAGGAAAATATAAAAAGTGTGAGTGGTAGATGTTTATCAGCGTTTTGTTATAATTTTTCAATGCGTGATAAGTTACTAGTTACTAGTTATGTAAACAATATATAGCTGAATTTGAAGAGAAACATATAAAGGTTATCTAGCAAAAATAAACGGAATCCTGGAGAAAAATATGCAGGCCAGGAAATGCATTGTCTGTAATTGTAATAGCGTGCACTGGAAACAAGTTGCTTGCAATTTTTTGTCGATTTTAAACACTGCTCGTGAGTGTACACGTTGTTCGCTTCCATAGCAATTTAAATTTACACGTTACCAGTAGCGGGCTAACAGTTTGTTTATTTCGGTTTGTTGCCCGACGATAATGAGTAAGAAATAAATGGTTTGTTCCTGCGCAGCGTGAACCACATGCAGCCCAGCATCAGCAGGCGGCACTGATGGATGCGCGATCCGAAAAGCGAGGAGGCGACAAGGCATTTATACCACCAGCGCCTGAAAGAATACAACATTAAACTGTCCGGGAATTGGCGTTTGCCGGTACCGCCGCTGACGGTAGCTGTTGATGGCATGTCCTACTCGGAACTCCGCTGTCAATCAAGCGAACACGCAATTGTGTCGCCGAGTTTTTGTGCTAAGTGCTCTCGTAATCCATTGACAAGGGGGCCGCAGTAAGTGCCCGTCCGTGATTATTGTTTATTGTCGAATTGATTGGTTTATGAGGCTCGTCAATAATTGCCGGTTGTCGAATTTATGAGTACGCTAAGAGATGGTATAGGTACGCTTGTGCGCGAGTCGTGACCGTTTGTCGATCTGCCATGGATCGTGTAATGAGCGCGGTGGTCAATTATGGGTGGACTTGAATAATAGCAGCAAATTAAAGTTATGCAGATAACGTTCGCGGCCGGTCGTTGCATGCCCGCGCGGCGCGGCTCCTGCCGGTAGCGTAGGTAGCCTGTAGTTGAAGATTGTTACCACATAAGTATTACGAGTAAGTGGAATTGCGCCAAGTGTTTTGCCATGTTCCTACGGAGACGACAAGTGCATGGCGCGCTGCTGGCGCGACGTTTGTCCGCCCGAGTGTCGCGGTCCTGCTGCCAATAGCGAGCACTTTCCTTGGGGCATCGGGTGTTAATGAAGGGACATTTCATTAGGACCTCGACGATATCCGATCTCACGCTGGCGCTACGCAAGCGGCCGCTTTGTAAATCCATAGGATTTCAATCGGGAGCATGTACTTACCAGTACGATTGTATCTTGGCGTTATTTATTCGGTACTTATTACTGTTTGTACTCCACAAACCAACAATAGTCTGGACTGTTTACCCGTTCGGAAGCGCCGGTGTAAGACTGGTATCCCGGTCTGCACCATGTACAACAGCCGAAGGATACACGGCCTGCAATATCGGGATCTGTATATGTAATCCATAAATTTGCTGAATAGTTAACTCGGTCTGCGGTGGGAGCAAAGGAAGCAACGGTGCGCTATCTCTATTACACCAAGCAGCTCGATTATTTTACATTCGCGCACTCGACATGGACATTATAAATTCGCCGGTGTGAATCTCCCCTTTTCTCCCTTATCGATATGCAATTGCCACCATATACTATCCCCTTCCATTGATACCCTCTGCTCGATTATTACCTATCAATAATATTCTGACCCTCCATGAATATCCGCGAAGGAAACACCCTCGACACATTTATTGCCGCCGCGCACTTTACAAATGAAACTTTAAAATTCATAACGAATGGTCCTAAGTTCCGAGTCCTGAGCGCCGTCTTGGGATTCGCCGCCCGATTTGATAGGTTTTTTTGCCAGCCGGCATTGCGGCAGTTGAATGCGCCGACGGAGGCGGGTAACAAAAAATTACATCTCGGAAATGTCCGCAGTAGCATTGTCAAGAGTCCATCGTCGAAATGAGCACTGGTCGTTTGATGTAAAAAGCCAGACATTAATTCATAATAAACGAGTCCTCGTAGTTCGCCACTTATATTTCCTTAATCCCTATATGCTTGCCCATGGCCGGGAGCGGCAGTCCTGCGCATCGGCCGGATAGTAAGTAACGCGCGGACTGCTCCATGTAAGCAGCAACATGATGAAAACGTAATGGTTATATCTCTTTATGTCATTGAGATCAAAGGGCACATACATGCGGACCGGGTTGGTCCTTTTTTGAAACTGGTCATATCTAAGGCTCCCCTCAAACTCACCACCGCGCGCTCGCAGGGCACCCGAGCGTGCTGGTGTGTGCAGCAAATGCACGCACACAAATCCCAGTCACGGGATGCATTCTACTCTCCGGTCTCTAATTAGCGGACTCGTTCTTCGCGCGCATATACTTGATGATGATTTAAGTGCACCCAACTTTTGCATTCGCCATTCATTGTAATACCTTCAAGCTGGGAGCTTGACCACATCGATGCATCACCCGGCGCAGGACTGGTTTGCTTATTTAATGTCGTCCAGTTATAAGACTGCTCTCGTTCCGAGCGCGCACAAAAAAAAAAAGGAAATACGGCCAAAGAAAAAAAGCTAACCCTAAATTACGGTCTTAACAATTGCCCGAGATTGCCGAATATATCTGCATAAGTTGGTTCTGTTGTCCCGTTGCTACATTGTGGTCATTTGGAGATACTTGTGGCGTGTGTGAAAGGTCCACGTGTGCAGGCATGTACGTGGCCGGCCAATAAACACTTTTTGTCGCGACGCATACGGCAACGCTTCGAATTGGCTCGATTCCGAACAAGTTTCGCTAATGAATATTTCTCCGATGCAAGACAAATGAACGTAATCGGTCGGTTCGGCTCGGCGATGCGACACCGGAATGCATGCCGTTAAAATAATGAGCAAGGCAACGGTGACAAGTGACACACGACTTTTTAAATCTATCTCATAACCTCTCCGAGGGCCGCAGATGCTAGAATCAACTGTGTTGACGTTTTTCTTTCAACGCGACCCCAACCGAAACCGGATAATGAACGTCCTGCTTCACTCCGCTCATTAACCCCTTAAACGGCATACCCGAAAGTGATGCTAACTTAGTTATTGTCTGCAGGCGCGCTTCATTTAGTACCCTTCAATCCTCCAAGGCTGCCTTCATAATGCTCGCGTCTAAGAAACAGAAAACTATTAGCGTGCCACCATCAATGCGCAGGAGGCAAGTTAGTCGAAATCGTGCGAAACCAATTAGTCTTACTTCTTGCCACTTTGCGCCTGATTCGCGCTCGTCTCGCGAGCTTTCCCACTGTTGGCAATCTGTAGCATTTATTAGATAGCATGCCAGAAAGAGTAATCGTTTGGTGGATGACTATTCGAATTTCAATAACACATACACGCCCACTAACTGCCTGAATTCAATACAAGTTTCCAATTCCTGGGTGGCTATGCCACGAATGCCAAAGAAGAAAAAGTTATGAACTTGCACGGTATATTCTCCAAGAGTTATGCATCGGATTGTTAGAACAAAACGATGTAAAACAAGTCGGAAGTAGTCCCTGGTGCCTCGTAGAACACCCCCTGCGTTTTGAATTCAGCATCGGTTTGCGATCGCAGCGCAGGAAGACGAGCGAAGTGTCGAAGAAAGCGAATGCGCCCCGCTATGTTGCCCGCAAATTACGAGTGTTTCGGGAGCTGGCGCAAACCGGAACGAACGAGCAATGATGCGCATTGGGACGGCAATTTTTAAATAATTGACTGGAGTCCGGTAGAAAATGAATTACAGTTTGGATCCCTCAATAAGCTGCAGAAACTTATGGTGCTTGAGGCGCAAGCCGAGAAAGTGTTTGGCACGCGGCATATGATTCAACATTTCTTATCACTATCAAATTGCACACAAATCATACATACAAATGGTCTTCTCGCTTCTCGCATATGTCGATTATTTTTTATTGTCGGCGCGCAAATATAATGAAATTGAAAAAGGTGAGCTTTGCAGCACTTTCCAGCAGGCTGCAGATTTTGATAGGCACATAACCATCGTTGATGGGCACGAAGGCAGCTAAGCAAGGAACTAAATAAAACCCGGACATAAAGTCAATAAGATTTGCTCTTGCGGAAGCAATGGAAGCTGCAACCCACAAAACACGCGATTGCTTTAGGTGGATGCGCCTGAACACACACACAAACCCCATAACCACTCTTAGTCATTCCAAAGCGTTGTAAAAGTTTGTTTCGGCCAATGCGCTGCGCGTGTTAATGAATAATGTATTAAAGGTACTCACCGAGAAGTCATGACATCTATTTGACGACGTGAGGTCCACTCCTGCAACAATAATTCATAGCATTCATATTATGACTTGCTAAAGTGCCGCAGCTCGCATTTCAAACATGCAATATGATTGCAGGCTAGGACATAACATTTGTTTATTTTCTTGTCATACCATTGCAAGTGAGAGCGTCGACATTTTCGCCACAGGCCAAGCATACATGATATAAACGTACGCGTGGAGCAGTCGCGGAAAACTGGCACAATGTCTATAGCAATGTAGATCTAAGGTTCTATCAAAATCAGAATCAAATATTGGCATAACTTCCAGACTAATAATTGGATGATAAGCGGCAAGTGTGCAAGTATGGAAGCAGCATGTCAGTAGCAGAGGGAGTGTGTGTAGAGATGGTGTCGAACACCGATGACATATAATGCATGTGAGTTGTAAGTTAATTGTCACTTTCCTGTTATATTTCCGCTTTGCAGTGGATGCACGTTGCAAGCTCAAATTTTTTCTGCGTCTTTAGCAGGCGCACAACGCTGGAAAAAATAATGCCATCTGATTTTTTTCCACCCCTTAATAAAGAGGGATTTTTTTCCCGCTATTTGCTGAATGGTTTGCAACTGTGTGCATGTGTTTGTTCGATTTCGCCAATGCGAAAACGCGAAATTAAATATCCTTCTTCTATGCCGGAAATAAAGAGCGAACGCTTTTTATTTTGCATATGCGTTTGTCAAGTGCACGGAGAGTGAATCCCCTTGCGCAATACACTCTGGCATGCACGTAGCCTGCAGGATCCCGTATTATTAAATATAGGGAAGGCCTCGAGGGCACCTGCCCTGTTGTTGAACGAATTAGGAAACAATTCGCAGGGCATAAACGAGGCGTTGACGACTTACATGCAGACAGCGTATACGCGATCCCCTTGCAATTGACTTCACGCACTAATGCCCCAACAATAATAATACTTAACACCCCTTTTAATCAATCCCCGAATCCGATTATACAAACTGTAATAACTTATTCGCACTTGCGGATGTTGCACGTAATTATTTTCCTAGTCCTTCGAGTATGTCTACTCCTTTCACATACAGGGTGAGTCAGACACCTCAACATACAACTAGAAATAAAAGTATTATCAGCTTCAAAAATGTGAAGATGAACACAGCTTCTAATGTGTGGTTATTTATGTACTTATCATTGCGTTTGTGTGACACGTACGCAAATGTTAATTCGCAGCCAGTTTGCAGGTAGATATTCAATTCGTTGCTTGTAATGCATACTGCGTTTCACATCAAGAAAGAAATTCGAGATAGCGTATGTTTTTAGCGTGTATATTTACATATCGAAAGATTTCCGATGCACTTGCGTGGAGCGCGCTCTCATCGTCGTTATGCAGCGGCGCCGCTTTCTTACAGGTATGTGCCACACATTATTATATACGATCGATGGAACGCAATCATTGAGTTCATTACGATCGGTGGAAATATAAAAATGCGCTGTAATAAAACCGCTGATTTAACGGGTGGTGGGAAATAACGGGTTAATGATTCTTAAATTTTAATTTTATATCCATGGAGGAAAACGCTTTTGCAATAAAATGATGAGCACTCATCCAGAGACTCCACGGTGGATTCAGGAAGGCCGAGAACTGGAAACAATATAAAACATTCAACAAGAGTCATTCCATGTGTAGAACAGGATTCTGACGTTTGTAAAAGTGTTGAATATAGTGTCATCTTGTATGGTGCAGTTATACTAATTTGACAATTTGACTATTTAAAAATTCTTCTCAAAGCTCTGCTAGTAAAAGCTTATCAAGTTTATTCAAATAGTATTCTAATTCGCAATAAAACGGCGGCTGTCACCATTTTACGATAATCGCGTCACAGGTATGAAACGACCTTAGCTGCCTTGCCAAGGCAGTTAATACACTTGACCAATTGCTCTCCTCTTATCCGCATCGTATTTATGGAACCGAGTCCCACCATACATATGCATGAGACGCATCCAACTAGCGGTGTTGAATACATAAGCAAAGCTGCATCAGAGTCCTTCCATTTTCAATATTACTTTATAGTGTATGAACAAACGAAGGTATAACGCGATCAAAGTTACGCATAACATCAGCATCGATTCATTATGAATTCAGAGGAATTTGTTAAGCGCTTGGAATTGACTACTACATGTTCTTATTTTAAAAAAAGCGTGGTGATTTTTTCATTGCATTTTGCTAGTTTCCATTAAATGATAGACAAGTCAGGAGTGTTTAGTTATTGAGACAGTTTTGTGACTTTATCAAGAGGCATGACCACACCATCGTCGTGTTTTACACGAATCAGTGTAATTTTGATGAATGGGACAAGCATTGTATACATGTGAAGTGTCTGTCAAGCAGCCAGAGCCAAAGAGCCTGAGTTCTAAAATAAAGTCGTTATTTTTTTATGGTGTTAATTTAAAAAAAGGAGATAATAGCGTAAGATAGCGTATTAAGTTATGAGAAAGGAAAACTATCATGTCCGAGTACCGAGACACCAACACACTGGGCATGTAGCCCATCAATAGAGAATGTGGCGAGAGATGATCCGGTGAAACCTGCGTCGCTTGGGATACAATGTGTCGGTGCCTCATACCTTCTTCAGCTGTATGCACTATGCACCATCTCGATCTTCTATCAGTTTTCTGCTGTACGCAAACATTTATTGCGTTGTGTACAATGCATACACGTTGGCCGCTAAAGTCGGCGAGCCTTTTATGATTAATGATGCAGGAAGCGATCGGTTTGTCGGACACACTGCGTTGTTGGTCTTCTAATTGTTTTTAGTTGCCTGTTACGTCGGGCCCGATGCTGGACAGCCGCATTACATGCTACAACGCTTGATTACACGCCTGTCCACTTTTTACGAACTCATAAACAACAACAATCTTCAGGAGTATCTTCAAAAAACGCCTGCGCTCCACCGACAATAACACGGGCTTAATCTGCGAGAGCTTTTTTCACATTCCAAGCCGCTGACAAAAAGGCGTAAATAATAAACGTTTAATGCGATAATATCCAAGTGATGTTGCTTTATTACATGAGTGGTCAATTATGTGAATCATTGAATAGTTTTGTGATTTGTTTGAGGATTGGAAAGAATGAAAGCAAACTCTAGGTGCTTTCCTGTTAATATGCGAACAACACATGCAGAAATCTGTAATTCGTGTGGTGTGGAATTTTACTTGGTATTTGATGCCTTCTCAGGCTCCCTAGTGGGATCTTTTTGATTAGAATTGATGTTCTTGCTACACACAGAATCGTTTGTGATCCTCTTTGCTGTACCCGTAACTCATCTCTCTCCACACTGAGCATGGATAGGATCGAGCGTGGTAATTGAGATCACAATTTTCATACTTTGCTTTCACACATACGCATGCAAAACCTGGTGTTGCATAAAAAAAAAACACTCGCAGACGAAGAAGTCAGAAGAAAAGCTGGTTGTTCTCCTGGTGGTGAACGTACACACCGCGAATGGCAATACATATGCCTAGAGGTTGGCACTAAGCTGGCGACTACGCACATTGAATATTTTAAGAGTCAAAGAAGCAATTTGTACTCGACCAGCGACAACAAAAGCGGGCACATTGTGATCGCGTAATGAGAGTCCAAGTACGTCCCATTCTATTGCTCTCCACACACACTCCTCGTGCTACAACATGACAACAACGCAGCATCCTCGGCTCATTCTATTCTGTTATATGGTCGCCTCGGCGCGAAGGACATACCGCTTAGTAGTAACATACCTTAGTGTCAAGTAAAATGAGTTCCATTGTTTTCTACAAATTGGTATTGACTTTAAAAGAAGAACAACCTGCGACGAGAAAACCCATAGCAAGCAAAAAATACCGCAGAGCGCTTCTCGCGAAGGAATTGTTTGCGTGGAACAATCGTATTTCCATTTGATGATGATAAGATGAGGAATAGAGAAACGTTAATTGCGCATCTGTATAGGAGCGACCTCATTCTTCAGCCATCATAAAAAAGTGGTAACAATCAAAAAGTCAAACAACTAAATAATTCGAAAAGTATGTGACGTCCAATGCCGGACATGAGCTAGAACAGAGTAGAATTATCAACGGGTGTGCAGATAAAAACTAATAGTAACTTATTAAGTTATTATTCCTCTTCACTCTCTCGAGGATCGAAGGAATGAAATAGGTATCATTAAAGTATTTAACTCGACACAACAACGCAACGGTGCGGCAATTGCTGCATTTACAGCCATCGTCGGCAACCGCATTTCATTTCAATCCGAAGAATTACAATTACTGGTAAAACAGACGCCCGGATAGAAAAAACGGCGAAAATTTGTGTGGCGCAATTACGATTTTAACGCGTCAGTTAGTGTGCGAGAAAGAGAGCAAAATTTCTACATCTCACATGTTTGTATATTATTTCAACCGGAGGAAATCGGAACGTGTACCGCATCACATATTTATCGCAGCTTTTATTGTGTTTATAATTAAAACTAATATAAATATTACGTCAGTTGTTAATCTGCTGGCTGAATGTCTCTGCAGGGATGTGACTTGATTTAGTCAATTTTTCCAGTCTGTTTACCATTCGCATAGAGACACCGATTGATCGTAAATCTGCAACCGGGAGCGAATCGGAAACAGGTTGATTGTAGAGACATGGAATTAAATTTCGGAGATGTTCCCGAAGCACCCCGTTGATGCTATCAGTCAAAACGTTTGGAGATTTGTTCTGGAATTCCGAGTGCAATGACGCTGCACCAGAACGCGCTCGTAAGTTTTCTATTTCCATTGGTTTTTATTGTGTTTCTTATTCCGCGGGGCGAAGCGCTAGTTGCGATGTTTGTAGTTTCAATAAATACACACTTGTGTTTCGAATGTTTTATGAACTATTTCCGAACTTTATGATCGCGTATAAATAGTTCCGAATCGTTTTTTACGAGCGTTGCATTCTGCTCAAGGTATCTCTATCCCAGCAAAAAGAAAAACAATTAATCGCCAACATACAAAGCCAGACATAAGTCAGTTGAGCTTTAATGTACCCAAAATTTATTGTTACAACATAGAACCTTATTGGTAACTTTCGATTCCTCAATTTATTAAAGTTATATTTGTTATATTATATATATATATATTATATTTTTGTGTTCTTCCGAATAAATTTTCTCATTAAAATGACTTTCTGATTGGATTTATTACACGCAGAAATTTGTAACACACGAATCAAATTTATAGCCATACAAAATTATGATTTAGGCGTGTCGACGAAAGCTGTCACTGTAGGATTTGCAATGATTGCGGTACTGCAGTATGCCAACCACGCAATCCGTTACAGATTGTAAACAATGCGATTTTATAAAGTTGTCCATAAATCGGTGCGCTCGTAATAATTATATGTCAATGAACCAAACAAGCAAAGAGGCGTTTTTTATTTATTAACCTGCTGAAGCTCTCGCAGTGACAGAGCTCAAAGTAAAGCAGGTCCTACTCCTGCAGCCGCCCAGCTGAATGGCATGGCCGCGCAAAGCGTGTGTTCCGGGCGCGCACGAGGTAACTATATTTAATTGGATCTTTGTAAAAATCACTCGCGCCAGAAATACTCGACTTGTATGTACTTGCGCTTCGCTTATCTACTTCATGTTATAAACGTCCAAGCGCGTATTCCTCCTGCACAGAGCCCGGGACGAGGTAAAATGAACGCACGTGCAAATTCACGTATAAAGATCCTTTAAACATGACACACAAATTACACGCTATCATCTCACTTTTCTGCATGCCCTCTTGCCAGTCGGATGTGTACGTCCACTTTCCGTTGATGCCTGATGCGCTCCTCGCTGGCCTTTTCCCTGGTGTTACGATGTCCTGCGAGACTGGCACCAAAATACACCCAAACACAAAGTGGACAAACACCGAATTACAAATTACATTTTTTTCCTCTCTGCTGGAGCAGCGCATTCGAACGAGGTTTTCTGGCGCAAAGCAAGGGTTTTTTCGAAATAAATGTGGATAAAACGAGCTTTTAATACGTAATGGCCTAATGGTATAATTTTTTACATCAGCGCCATGTCAAACAGCGCCGTTGACCATTGGCCACGCAGTGTAAACACGGCATTAAGTCACAACTCACGACGTCTATCTGCATACGCACAAAATCCTAACGCAATATGTGCATATTAATTAATGCGTGCATAATTCGCTGATCTCACTCGCTGGCATTCGAAGATATGAATCGATCGCGGCCAACGGTAGTTGATTTCTGCCTCAACATAATTTCCAATGATGTAATCAGATTAGACGGTGATTGTTTTTAATGAATATTTATTATGGGCTTATGTTTGGACGCTTTTGGATTTCCTTTTTCGCTCCGGTAGCACAAAGGCATACTTTATGTTGCATTGAATGCGAGTGTTACATACGACACATTTGCGAGTGAAAAAGCATGTGCTGCATTGAAATCTAACGCACGCTGCTTTAGTTCATAGAAAGTAGCCACCGGCTGAATATATCGATGTACAGTGTGTAACTCGCAGGTTGTTGTTCTGACAGTGTTAAACCGCATATTGAACAACGCGCGGAGAATGTCAATGAAAAAACGCTAATCTGTAATTTATGATTTGCCATCAACCATCCTGACGTCGCTGCATAACTAGCTGCCTTGCCTATTATTATCTCCGCTTAATACTAATCAATATGCATTAGGCGTATGTGCTAAGTACACATTAAAATAAGTATAAAACAACTATGCGCGAAATCAATTTAACAAACATGCGATAACCAGTCTTATCAGACACATAAATCTTCACGAACAAGTGTAATGTACGCCGCATGCATGGCTTGAATGCAACCGGGTGAAACTGAAGGAAAATTCTTTGGCTTGTTCACATTCGTGTGAGCGGCAAGGGACAAGTACAACTGTACTAATATAATTTTAAATTTATATCCGTCTGGCCCCGTAAAAAGGCCATCAAACAAAGTTATCAAACAAAAACAACCTATTTGTGGGAAAAGGCTGAATCGAGGGGTGCTTTTTTAAGCCGACCGCTCTCCTGACCCTTACGCGGGCAATCCTCTCGCCCTCGCCGCCTTATTAATTATTTACTTCGATTGTGCGCAATGAATAAGTCAGGATGCATTATAAAATGTGTATCGACCCTTCCTGACATGCGCCATCCACCACCAGGACATGTTTTATGGACTGGGAGAAAATGCGTCCTCTTGTCCGACAGGACAAAAAGTACAAGAGGACAACGCTTGTTGCGGGGCTGGGAGCGAATGATCCAATATAATTTAAGTGGACGATGATGACGTGGTGCGCCCCATTGGGGAATATTTTCCGCAGAATGGTGAGGAAGATAAAAATGCAGCGCACGATCAATTCTTACACGTACTGCTGGATCAACGTTTTTCCAGATGATTTTTTCTGCCAATTGACAAAGACGAACGAACATTTCTTCGCAATCAACTCTCTATTAATTTGTAGAAATTAACATAGCATTAACTCATAAAAATAATTGAATTTTCCGCTTTGTTTACGACGTTGTGAATGAGCATGAAATCGTTTTGTAAGGAGCACTGAGATGGAACAAAGCGCGGTGTTTTCATCACGTGTTTATCGCTGCAAGCGGCACGCGAAACGAACGCACAAAAATGTAAATGTAACGACGCGTTCCACATAAATTATAACATCGTATACTATGTAGATGGCTATCGCTAATTGTTTGTTAAACTTGCGATTGCATCGCTGCATTGTGGCATTGGTGCGTGTATTTTTCATTTGGGAGCTTTTTAAAGCACACGGCACACTCGTGTTGGTGCAGCAAAGCGGAACTAATTTTCCTTTTCAGTTGGCATGCAATATGATGACTAATGAGCATCTAAGCATATGCCATTGTCATAGTTTTTAATTGCGATCATTTTGCTGCCGGGTAAGTAAATGATGCTGAACCACAATTGGTTGGTAATTTAATGCTTCTTTAATTATGCACTGAGCAGGATACCTTTTTGTGCTACAAATACAATGTGCGTTT
Source organism: Ecitoglossa quadriceps (assembly GCA_027574925.1). Classification (NCBI taxonomy): domain Eukaryota; kingdom Metazoa; phylum Arthropoda; class Insecta; order Coleoptera; family Staphylinidae; genus Ecitoglossa; species Ecitoglossa quadriceps. The sequence goes on from JAODGC010000010.1 coordinate 4,098,465, forward strand.
GATCCAAATAAGTTCGTTGTCCTGCGGATGCCGTGTGCACGATGTAATTTTAAGGCCTAGAAGAACAAGAATAGCGAAATCACCCAGCAGCTAGACACTTAGCTACTTCCAAGCGCGCATCAACAATATGTACTTTGTGCATTGCAGAGAGAAATGTGTGGAGCAATTGAAGCGACTTATTAATCATTTCGCTCGGCAACCTAAACGATCATTAATGGAAGGCCTGCATTGTCCAATTATATAACAGGTAGCCATTATATCTGCGCGCTGTAGCTTCCTTCTCGCGCGCGCTCCCCGCGGGCAATTATCTTCGCTCAAGAGACCTGCCCGGCCAACTACTGTTATAGTTCTTTATCAAAAATCCATTCCGATTCATTCATGCGGCTGGAGAGAAGGTCAATGCGATGCAAGTGCCACAAATGAATTAATTACCTTTCATGTTGGTTCAACTGATTGCGACGAGCTGCTGCGCACGAACAACAGTACTTTTTATTTGTTTTTAGATTTCGCCGCGATGCTGCTGATGATGGGCCCGAGATAAATATTAATGAACCCGTCCGCGGACGCGTGTATTCCAATGCGTTCGAGCCAAAATGTTGTGGCTGCCACGTTGATATGCGCGAGGAACATCGAAAGACGGGAAACTGGAGGCTTTCGATTGGGAATTATCATAATTGTGATCTCCTATTATGTGTGTGCTACTGGTAGGGTAGGTGAGTCGCCCGCGGGGCAATTATTACAACAGCATACAGAATACTCCAGCGCAAGAGGAGTTCTTCATTCTCCGTGGTCAGCAAGACAACAATCAACTCGCAAGTGGCAGCAGCGAGAAGCGCGCACTCTCGACGAACGCTGACCTGAGGCAGCGATTAACAATCGAAGCCTAAGTGAATATGGCACTATTTAGACCAATAGTAAAGTCGACAGGAGTTTTTCAGTACGCAGACAGGCGGTTTCGAAAACAATGAATTGATGAATTTCGCTCGCGCGCAAGAATTATATGCTTCCATAGAAAAGCGAACGCATAATGGAGAAAACGAGCGGCAGCCGCGTTTAAAAACTTGCAGAATTGAATGAGCAAACGTATAATCAGTGCGTCTTTACGACCAAGATGCGATAGAGAATAGCGCCGAGTTCTTTTGGTACGGCCGACAAAACCTTCCAGTAATCCCAGTGACTGCTACAACAGACGACGCGTCATTGTGTTTCCCGCATCTCCACGCCTGATAGAATTGTTTATTTAAAATCTCGCGCGCGCACAACGTCGATTTCCAATTAACAAATGCGAATTAGAAAATGGCAATACAACATTCCCGACTAAGGTTAATAACCACTTGTTTTCGATCGCAAACACGTATTGCTCGCACTTATCACAGTTGTCCATGTGAGATTACAACTGTTTTTCATTGGGACGCGACTTTTTTCAACGCCGCATTGTTTATGCTGCGCCGAGGAAAATCAATAGTCTGCGCAAAAAATTGCGATCACAAGATAGTGAGCACATCAACGCAGCGAAGCAGAGAGGAATTGCGTCGCCGGTGGAAAGCGTCACTCGCCTTTACCATAAACAAAAGTCTTCGGGCATCTATAAAACAATAGGAAATCTAGTCGCTATGGGCACAGCTGCAAGCTGTGCTTCTATGTGCCTGGAAAAGTATCAACGACATACATAATTCATTTTATAGAGAGCTGTTTAAATAGAATAAGTTGGCTATCGAGTTAGACCGGAACAGTACGATTATATTGGATTGGCATCGAATCGAGCGGTCGTGACCAGAATGCACTACAACTGCGCTTGGACGGTCCGTTCGAAATATCAGTACTACCGCAGCATCATTACATACGTACTCCTTTTTACAGGGCATTAAAATTTTTGTTTTACATTCGGGAAACCGATGGCAATAAAAGCAGCGGAGTTAATTAATGGCCAACTTTCTCATGTACTTTGTAACAATGCGCCATGAATAGACATCCTACACCTGTCGATTTCCAATGATCAAGCATCATCGTTCGTATTGCTAATGGAATGCACGATTTGTGTTGTACTTGGCGAGATCGGTTCCCAATCAGCGTCGACATAAACACTTTGTTTGTGGCTCAGCCAAAAAGCTTCCCAGAACACGCTTCTTGTGAGCAGGTTCAAAGCACGATTAAATGAATATCTAAGCATTAGTGCGTAATGTAATATTAATCGGAAGATTTATGTATGCGATTAAAGCCAGAAAGAGCAAGTGACTTTCACGGAAGACACTCTAGGCCGCTGGAGATCATAAAATATATTATCCATCCACAAGCGCGCAGTGACCACATCGCTGGTGAGTGCGCCGGACACATGTGTAAGTTGGCGCGTACCTGATGTATTCAACAAATTAAATTTTACGAGTCGAGAGTGTAAATTATTACATTGTGCACGGCGCGCACACGAGGAGTGTGTGAAGTCGACTTGCTGGCGGAACGCTCGAGTGTCCTATAATAATCGGCAATAACCAGAAACCGAGCCGCAAGAAACAATTGAGGCATGTGTGTGCCAAGCCGCTTTTCTTTCACAACCTGAACGCGCATTATAAAGATCGAAACGCGATGCTGACAACAAGTGTATTTTGTTGTGATCCAGTTTTCGTCCGGTTTAATTTATTTTCGATTCGTTGCTCCCCAGCACATGCGCTACTTTGTTTACGTATCATGTGTCTTGGCGTGTGCGCGAGGCTTCAATGGTCTAGCTTTCATTAGGCCTATTAGTAGTAGAGCACCTGTTCGATATTATTATGATTACGCAAGCCAACTTGCATGCAATCAAGCGAGGGACCTGTGCAAATGATATACGTGATAGTTATGGCCGGCGTCATTCACAATGTGCCACTTTTTCGAATGGATTTCATTCGATTTGCCTGCTTGTTTATGCGAACCTATAAAATGACGATCAGGCGCGCGAGGATTTCATGAAATGTGAATCCGGAAAGCGCGTGAATAGGTGATAATCCAACGTTGACGTGAGCCTGCTCGCTCTCGGACAGGAAGATTTCGACGGATAGACGGACGGCTCAGCAGGAGCACCCGACGAGGTCGGGGCCACGTCAATGTGGCCACAGTTTGTGTACCTTCTTACATGTGCAATATGTGCACTTCTATTGCCATGCTCGGAAACAACGATGTGTGTTTCTTTATGCACGCATAATATCGCCAGGGCGGAATGGAGGAGAATATGTGCTGCAGAGCTCATGCACTATGGGCTTGAAAAAATATCAATCTCTTGTCGGGGGGCCTCGATTAGTCGCACCGTGAGACCATGATGTATCTCTGTTGTTACGACATGCCGTGTGAGATATATACCCGCGTGGAGGCCGTAGTACTTGGTCCGTGGGTCTACAGGGCAGGCTCATTGTTACAACTTATATATGATAATAGTCGCATCGGATGTATCCTTACACTCAACACTAGAGGAAGAAGAAAACATAAGCATAAGACGTTCTAATACATAAGTGGAAATTGGAAAATTATGGGTAGTTGACAATCTCTCCATTCCTATCTATACCAAATATGGTGTAAGATTAATTCTAAACTTAATTCAAAACTCATCATTCGAAGGTGGAAACGTATTAGTTCAACCCAGTAGAAAGATTCACAAGATTTATGTGCGTTGTGGACCAGCCACTTTCCCATTTTTGACTGTTGTAATTTGCAACATTAATAATGACGAGAATACATACGCAGCTGACTTACGTTTCGATGCGATGGGCATAGAGATTGCTAGATTGTGCATTTGAGGTACATAATGTGTTAATGTTTTCCAACAGTTGGCATGATAGCCGCACGATGCCGGTAAGATACCCGGAATTGCAAGAATACCTGCATTGTATAATTAGTCGCTTCTTTGTGCAGCGGATTTAAGAAAGCACGTGATTTCAGCGTCTGGCCACATGCCTATGCTGGCGCATTTCACACACAAAGTCATTATTTTTCATGATGCTCATTCGTGGCTGTTACAAAAATTGCATGCGTTTCGATTTAAATCCGTGTGTTTATTAGCATGCGCGCGCGTGAAGCTTAGGAAGCCAATCTGTTTATCATAGCCATTTGAAAGTGAATTCTTTGAAGCTTTAATCCGGCGTCTCCGTCTTCTGCGCGTTCATTTCTTTGCACTGGTATTCACCATTACCGTTGTTGCAGTCTCGCTGTTTTTTCCACACTGCCGCCGCATATCTCCAACACGGAGTGCAAGCAAGTGTGCGTTTAACTGTATTATTTCGTTGTACGCACTTGTCCTGCACATGAGGCTGCGTGCAAATTCGAAAGTTTCTGCTCGGTACACCCCGTCGCGCAGAAAAACAATGGCTGCTCAAGTGCTCAAATAGTAGAATAGCTGACTGTGAGTACGTTTTCAACGTACTTTATCAGCAAATCGCTGGTTGGGCAATGTATGCAATTAGATTGGAAAGTTCGTCGCTCTTTGCAGCCCAAGGAGAGGAGATAGAAAGAAGACAAGTATGCGGTAAATGATAATCGATTAAAATATAATTGATCGGAACCAATATAATTGAGATTTGCTGATGTGCTAATGTATTTAGTAACGATGATCGTTTGCACCTCGAGTGTGGAAGGCTATATTTTGCAGTATACAGTTATTAATAGCATCAAATGGTGTGCAAATTATTTAAATTGGTAAGTAATAACAGCCGAGACAAAATTTTCCAGAAAGCTAGGTGATATTCCAAGTAAAACCGTAATTTTCTTATGAAATATCAGTTTTTTAAAGGTTCTCAACAAGGAAGAGTTTGTTTCTCTCTCCCAATTTCAATTGGACTAATGAAATTCCCCACAAGGACATAACATTTTTACAGAATTTGCAAATTTGGAAGTTTGGAGTATTTTTACTTCCTGAATCATTTACAACCCAACCTAAACAATCAGAACTAAATTGTAAGTAAATTTCTACAAAAAAATTATATCAAACCTCAAATTTTCGCACGCAGATTACCCACAAAGACACAAGATATTCTCTCTCTGTGCACATAAACTACTCATTTCAACAACGCCAAGTTGCAACTATAGCCAATAATACGAAACACGTGTAATTTGAGATCTCATGCGAATCAGCCATTTGGTTGCTGTGTATCAAATTGTTAGCTGGTCGGTAAAGCTCTGTCATAACAAAAACGCATGCAGTGTCGTTAATTATTGCCCATGCATAATTGGTGTAGAAAAGAACAAAGCCGGCCACAAGCGTGTTGGTTCAGTAACTACTACTAGAGCGTCAGCAGCTAGCTGACTGATGTAGATGCTGCACTTGTTCACAACGTGCGACCGAAGGCAATTCGCAATTAATAAGAGGACGCCTCTGCATACACAAGCGTGCCCCGCAAGCCAAGAGAATGCAGATAAACTAAACTTCTATTTATACATTTAATCAAACGTAGGCATTTTCGCGGCACACGAGAATGGGTAACCTAACGATACTCGTGTGCGAGTTACACGCGCTTCGACAGCATCGCACGGAAAACAGGAATAAAACATATTAATTAAGAAGCGCTTAGACTCTTCTTGTACTAACGTGACCTGACTCTGTAATTATCTACAAACTGCTAGTTTAATGGTTATTATTTAGAAATTGCTGTCCGCATAATAGACAGTTCGATGCTGCCCGCGAACGCACTTCAGTAGGCGTCACCAGCGTCTTCAGTCTTGCCAACTGAAAAGCTATCGATTTTGCGATGCGTCGCTGGATGGTTATAATGATACACAGTTGGCGCAGCCATTTTCCGCCAAAACCACATGCCTGCACGATTACATTGTAGAAAGAAGGCGCACAAGTGGAAAATGCATGGAAATACGCTGATAAATCAATGAGGATGATGCTCTTTAGTTGATAGTATTACTTTCTACGCTTACATCTGATAATGGACGGTAATCCTAATAATTTGGAGTGGAAGAGTGAATGGCCAGCGAGATGCCTTTCAGTTGAACGCAAGCCGGATCAGTTATGTCCCTCATTTAAATTACGTTGGGTCACTCCTATGCTTCGCACATTCCGTTCGCATATAGAAGATATATTTATGGCTTTGTTCTTCTTTACGCGAGATCGCGCCGAGTTTGCTAATAAAATAATAGAAATTGATCGCTTCTTGCATATGAAGGAGCGCCGGCTCCTACCTTTCCGCTTCTGCCTCTCGGTTAATGCGGTTACGGTGAGTGCACGCATGCGGATTCCGTTTTACTTTTCGCCAATATTTAATGCATTCCGTTATCGAGATAAGAAGGCCGTATGAGCGACAAGTGAGAGGGTTACAAGGCACGCAAATAAAATTCACACCGCGCGGAATTTGTGGAACCGGATATGGCAGGCGAAGCGAGATGAAACGGAAGAGCAGGTGGACACGTGTAAATCAGGGTTTGCTTGACATGCAGGTCGCTTAATGCAGTGCAATTGAGGCACAAGCCACATCACGACGGTGCATGGAGGATACATTTGAATGCCGCATTCGAAGAGCTCCTTGCACCGCAGCAAAGTGCGACACTCTCTCACAGTCAATTTCCTTGCTTTGCTTGCTAGGTCATGTGTTGGCTTGTCTTGCTTTTGTTGCCAATGATTCATCTGACGTGTACACTACAGAGTAAATGAATGGAATGAATAGGAAGAGATATTCTATAAATACGCATTGAGACATGGATTAGTCCATTGTTGTTGTATGGAAAATATAATGAGTTGCTTAAATCTACTAGTGAAATCGAAATTTTCAGAAATTTGTTGTTCTGGCATATGTTAACATATGTTAAAGTCGACGAGGTATTTTGCAGGCAACAAAAATTGTGTGGTAAACCGCAATTTAATAATGATATGGTAGTGGTTTGCGATAGATGACGATCAAATTAGCAGTAAAAACAACGTGTTATTGTTTCTAGTGCAATCAATGAATCAGATTTCCAGCGAAAAACACATTTTTTCTTAAGATATTCACCAGTTTATAAACTCTCACATCGCTATTATAAATAGCGTCTCATTAAAGTGTCACCAATGTAATGTAGAGCTATGCAAATA